>PVHX01005935.1:0-106303 GCA_004024805.1 Geosciurus inauris
GAACATTCTACCAAGCATCTCTTCAGATCCAAACTGCTTCAAAAAGTTCCTCCAAGATTTGCTAAATGAAGACAATCCAATGACATAAAGGGTAGAGAAGGAGGTATTCAACAACAGGTAGGTTAAAAATATTTGGGATTAAAAGTAGAGTGAGAATGGAGAATTTAGTGAAACCTTTTAGAATCTAAAGTTTTCTCAAAGTAGAAATTACATGCAAGATTTCTATATGGAAAATCTCCATAACAGAGTGGAAGAAACACTAGGCCTATTTAAAGTCACTTCTGGTATTTTATAGTACATCCTAACATTGCACTTGGCAGTAATGTGATTTAGCTAGGGGCCTGTGGGCCAATGCTAATTTGCATGCCTGATCCCTGGATGCTAACAGAGGTCTCAGGGCATGACTAAACTGAGATACAGATGAGTCTTTTTGTTTTCAGAATGTAGAATATATCAGCCAAAGTGGTAATATTTTGTTCAGAGGTAGTTAGCTGGCTTGCTCTGATGTGGACTGAGTCCTTTTTACTGTATCAGAGAGTTGTCCGTGGTTCAAGGAAAGCAAGATGGTCTTTATAGTTCACCCTTTTTTTCCTAATGCTCCCTTTCTGGAATTATCCCGTCTCTTGGTATCTATTTAGTATCTTGGTCCCTTTAGTATCTATTTCATCGTGCTTCTCCCCCCCCCCCAAACCTGTAAGACTTCCTGTCTAATTGTTTATGAGTTGCCACAGCTCTGAAGATTTCTGACAGAAGAGTCACAAATGCAGCATCTGGAGATAAAAGTACTATGTAAAGTCAAAGCAGGAGTTTGGCTTGAGGAGATTTCCGCCATGAGCCGGAGAGAATGCAGTTCATTTCTAATTCTTGCTCCTCTAAACCCACAGGAAATAAATATGAGCAACACAGGCAGAGGAGAGAGTTCTGAATCCTTAATGGTGGTTCCCTGATGTGGGAAATCACCCTTTTTTTCCTCACCACCTGATAGCAATAACCATTAAATTTATCTCTGAAGTGGAACTGAGGGTGAATCACCTTTTTTAAAATCTTTTTTTTTTTCCTACAGCAAAGGATAGAAGGTTTCCATAGTACAAATTCTTATGAAAAGGCTTTAGAAAAGGTGAAAAGCTTGCTGATAGTATACCTAATTTACATGCAGTGTAAAGGCTACTTGCTCTGGCTGCTAATTGGTGTGTGGTCCATTAACATTGGAAGTCCTGGAGCAGTCTCACTCCTGGTCAGTTACTTACAGAAGAACAGCCTGGGGAAATGCAAATTTCCATGCAGCTCTGTAGAGTAATGAAACTGTTGAAAGAGTAATGAACTGAGGACTTGTACATACACAGTTGTTAAAATGAATTTTAATTTAGTTTCAGATTCATAATATCTCTGTTAATTTAATCTTTGCTCTATTCTGTTTTCTATAAAATTTTTGAATAAATTCTTAAGTTTGACAACAGCGTAAATACACGGTGTGAATGTTTCCCTTGATTTTTCTCCCCTTTTGGTGTGTCTGTTATTTTTCAGATTTCTTATTTTTAAAATAAAATGTTCTAAATGCTAGAGCATTGTCATGAAATCCTGAAAGACAGATAATCTTATTTTTGAGGATTGGGCTCTTCTTGAACAATACAATGTACTGTAGTGACTTTAAACCTAAAACCTCTTCAAACTAGTCCCCGAGTGGCAGGGCACTTTAGGATTATCTATGCCCAGGTATCTGGAGGTTTCCAGGGTTTAGCTCTGTCAGCTTTATATTATGTGACATTTCAATTAGTTTTATAGTCTTCTTTTTCCCTTATAGCATTTCATGTCCAAATTTATTTCTGATTTTTTTCAACTATAAGATGCTATTGACAAATAAAAATTGTATATATTGTAGCTGCGTAACTTGATGTTTTGATGAATGTACTCATTAAAAAATCAGCATAATTGTTAATTAAACATATCTATCACCTCATCTAATAACCATTTTATATTTTTGTGGTGAGAACACTTTAGATCTATTTAGTAAATTTTTTTTCTTTTCTTCTTTTCTTTTTGGGCACCAGGGATTGAACTCAGGGGTACTCAACCACTGAGCCACATCCCCAGCCCTATTTTGTGTTTTATGTAGAGACAGGGTCTCACTGAGTTGTTCAATGCCTTCCCCATTGCTGAGGCTGGCTTTGAACTCACGATTCTCCTGTCTCAGCCTCCCAAAGTGGAATTACAGGCGCCTGGCTTAGCAAATTTCAAGTTCTCAATACAATATTGTTAATCACAGTCAAATTGCTGTATATTCAATTTCCAGAAATTTATAATTTTTGAATCCCTAAATTTTTGACTCATTTCTCCCATTTTTCCTTTCTCCCAGCTCCTGACAAATTCCATTCTACCCTCTATGAGTTTGACTATTTTATATTTCACATACAAAGTGAGATCATGCATTTATCCTTCTGTATCTGGTTTATTTCATTTAGCAAGAAGTTCTCCAGGTTCATCTATATTGTCACAAATGGCAGAATTTTCTTCTTATTTAAGGTTGAATGATACTTCATTGTGTGTATACACACAGTCTACATTTTCCTTTACCCTTTCTCTGTTGATTGACGTTTACTTTGTTTCCATGCCTTGGCCACCATGAATGTGGCAAAGAACATGGGGAGCAATTATTTTTTCCACATATTGATTTCGTATTATTTGTATATACACAGAGTGGAACTGCAAGATCATGTGATCTTTCTTCACTCTTTTTTATTCTTCTTTTCCCTTTGAGAGGATAATTTTTGAATAATTCATATTTGAGTTTGCTGAGCTTTTCTTTTGTTTTATCAAGTCTGCTGTTGAAGCTGTTTCATAATTCGTGTAATTCCCTGGGTTCCTCAGCTCCAAAATTTGTTTGATTCACTTTTAAGGTTTCTATCACTGGAACACTTCTTGTTTGTTCATGTATCATTTCCTGAATTTTGTTGAGTTGTTCTTGTGTGGTCTCTTATGGCTTGATGAGTTTTGTTTTTGTTTGTTTTTTGAGACGGGGTTTTACTATGTTGCCTAGGCTTGTCTCAAATTCATAAGATCAATGATTCTCCTATTTCAGTGGAGGGTTTCTATTTTTAACAAATATGTGTGTGTGCACACTGGGACACACACATGAGCATTATGTTCTTTCTTATAGATTTCATAGATCTTCATTTCTTTAGAGTAGGTTCCTGGAGAATTATTGTATTCCTTTGGTTTAGTCTTTTTTTTCTCTCTGTCTTCTCTTTCCTTCTTTCTTTCTGTTAGGGTAGCTGGCACAGATATCCACGAAGGACATGGCTCTGAGTTCAAGCAAAGGTTTTCTGACAGAGAATATCTGCCAGGCTGCCCTTTTGCAAGGCACAGCAGCCAGTGACACTTGAATGGAAGTTTATATATCTTTTGGACAAGGAACAAAGAGCAATCTAGAATTGACCTTGGGTGCAGGTGGTTGAGTAACAACAGTTTTTATGTATTTATGGACCTTGCGAGGGAGCGTGTTACAGAACAGGGTATCTTAAATTTCTTTTCCTTGGCAGTTTATAAGTTTTGGATCATGATGGTGTCTCATAACCAAAATGGAGTTACTGATGTTTAGGGACCTAACACTGTTTTTTCCTCCCTTCCTTCCTTCCCTGTAATCTTGTGTTGATGTCTGTGGAAATGAAGAAGGAGTCACATCTTCCTGATTTTATTGACTGTCTTTGATGAAGACAGACCTCTTTACCTATGGGTGGGGTCGTGAGTGCTGATCAGATGAGTGTGTAGCAGAATTTGACCCAGGGTATGAATATGTTATACAATCAGGTGGTTCTGGGGCTCCAGATGGAGGCAGTTCCAGCCCTGGGGAGTGGACACAGTGGAAACTCTAGCTGGTGGGCACTCAGCAGGTGGGGCTTAGAAAGCTTTGTTGGCTGGGGTAGCATACACAGATGCTTCAGGGGTTATCTGTGGCAGCATGTGTACAGGTGACCATGTGAAGGCAAGGTCTGCTTAGGCTTGCAGTGATAGAGGCTGCTGGAATACCCCTACTCTCCTTTTACCCCATTGAGAGAAATCATCTGATTGGATTCCTCTTGGTTCTGTGTCTGTATCCAGTATGGGAGGACATATGCAAAATGATTTCTATGATTTTATATGCTGCCATCCTTGGACTTTTTTTTTTTTTTCATATTAAACACCTTTATATGCACTTTCAATGAACAGTATATATATATATATATTTTTTTTTTATCAACCATCTTTACTATACCCATTCCCCTTTCCTGCCCCCCGCCTCTCCCATGTCGCGTCCAGTGTTTCTCTATTTCTCTTATGTTTCCCATTCCCACCTCCCTTATTCATCAGCATCCACTAATCAGAGAGACCATTCGGCATTTGGACTTGCTGTTTTTGTTGTGTGTAATTTTTTGTGGTGGTGGTGGTGGTAGTTGTTCCTTTGACTTGCTGTAGTTATATTCTAGAGCTCTCCTGGGGCCATTTTTGTTTGGTGGTTGTTAAATTTTTGTTTTGGGGGAAGACAGATGGGCAGGAACCATCTAGTCAATCATCTTGTTGGTGTCACTTGCAAGCCATTTTTAGAGGATGTAGTCATTACTGAGTTGCATTGTTCAACTAAGCTAGAACTCACAAAATTTGGAAAATGTTCTCAAGTTTGAAGTTAGACTGAAGAGCCTATATCCTATTTTTGACTAATCATTTTTGTGACTTTAGATGAGTCAAGTAATACTGATGATTCCTCATTGTTTATTTGTCTATTAGAATTAGTATCAATAAGTAAGAACATCTAGCACAGAATTAAGCATGTAGCAAGAGCTGAATAAGTGTCAGATAGTGCTGTTACTTTTATGATTCTGGAAACTAGTAAGACCAAGAATTAAAGTTCTACAGGTAGTTAATGACTCAAAAGGTGTTAGAAGCACCTCTCTGAGATGATAGTTATGTTCTGTATTTTAATGTAGGTGTTTTAGAAATGTTCTACACTTTGACCTGAGTCATTTAATTATATTTTAAAGTTCATTGAGCTGTGATGTCTGCATCCTACCATTTAAAATATGTGATGTGTGAGAAAGCATTTTATTATCACCGAGTTACTCTGACTTCAGAATTTTCCTAAACATCAATGTGATCATCTCAATAAAACTGATATTCTAGTGGAGTATATAAAAAAATAATCCAGTGCAAGTAGAAGATAATGTATCTAAGTTTGTGAGAAAGTAACAGGTTTAAAATATGTAGTTTGCCTTGATTATATTGTTATTTTCATTGTAGAAAATTTGGAAAACAAAAAAATTTAAAAGGCCACTACCAAAATAATGACTCACAATGTTTTCTAAATAATCTTTTTGTGCATAAACACATATATATTCCATATATGTTCTAATAATGTGATGTCATGCTAGTATAACTTTCTATTTTTATTTAATGATATATATACTATATCCCCTCTATTTCAGATATGTTTCCATTATTTTTAATGCCTTCAGAAAAGTTCAGAGCATAAATATATAACTTATGAATAATATCTCATTGTGATAATTAGATTATTTCTTCTTTGATTTGACTTAAATATAATTATGCTGTACTCAATTTTTTCTGGACAACATTGACCTTATTTCCTATAAGCACAATGGCTGGATTTTAAAAAAAATTACACTTTGCCAAAGCAACAGGCAAAGCATCTTGTATATTATATTGTTTGGGTTACTAATAAGGTTAATTTTTAAAATATAAGTCATCCTTTATAAATTTCTACACCTACTTTGCCTTCTTTATCTAACACAGTGTGCATATAATTATAAGTGAGTTGCATGAGTTGGTCACATACAGGATTTCAGGATTTCACCAGAAAAAGCAGTGTTCTACAACCAATTGCACCTCGATTTGGTAAAAGGATAACAGCTGGTTAACACTCCACATGAGCACCCAATCCCATTATCCCCCAGCATCACAACTCTGTAGAGGTTTTTCTAATAAGGATAGTAGTTTCCTTCTCCTTCAGTGAAATACAAGGTGTCAAACCTCAAGAAACCCTGGGGCATTTTTAATGGAAAATCAAGTGACCCTCCCCTGTCCGTTTATTGGGGGAAAAGGGAGAGACCAAAACATAACAGACAATCTTCCCTTTCTTTCTCTTGTTTCTGATCATTATTTTGGAGATTAGTAGAAGTCACTGACCCAGAGACAAAACCATAATGCACTGCACATAGATTACCTTAAAATACATAGCATTTTAGAATTTATGCATAGGAGAAGGGAGGTAAGTCGAGAAAGGATGACCCCCTAAATTCTGTGTCCCAGTAAACTTTTCTGTAGGGTCCCTTGACTACATAAATACTTTGATTAATCAAAGTATAATAAAATTCAAGGGCCATGTGAGGCATAATGATTTATTGATTAAGAATTAACAAAATGAATAAAAAGGCATTTGTCTACTCTCCCATCAGTAATACATATGCCCAACTAATATCTCTTCCCATTCGAGTCCAGAAATGGACTCTATTTTCTTTATGGTCAACTACACACTTTCTGGCTAATTTCAGATATTTCTTAAAAGAAAAGTAGCAACATTATTATTTCTCACAGAGATATTGATCAGTATTACATTGTGTTTTTTTTTGAGTCTGTTTGTATTGAAACACATACATCTCCTTGCCTGTCCAGTTTCTAACATCATTTACTTCATGTTCGTTTCATACTCTTGACGCCACATCATGCAGCCTCTTACCAGTGACCACTGGCTTCCAACGACTCTCTTAAGGTTATTACTGTGCTTTGAAGATGGTGTTCACTGATGCTAGATAAACCATAGTATGCAGGGGAATGTGAACAGTAATAAATTTTCTGGTCATGTTAAATTTACCGTTTGGAAATGTTTGCATAAATATAAAATCAGGTCTTTTCATTAACTCTTTAGGTCATAATCAGTGCATTTCCAGGGTGATCTCTTTCAATGGTGACACCACTTCTACCTTCTACCCTACAGGGAGGATAATCAAGGTAGAGCAAGAAAAGTAGTCCTGTTCACATAGGGGATGTCTATCCCCTGACTCATCATGGAATAAGACCAACTCAGGAAAGAAAGATGTCACCTTGTTTATCACACACTAGTGAAGTTAAGTCAGAAGGACCCCTTTTGTTTGGAAGTCCCTGGAAGGTGACAGATGAGGCTATTTCTAGAGGAACACTAGACCCTGGGTGCACAGCCAACAATGGATGTTTAGTGTCAGCTTGGTCTTAGCACAGGGAACACAGGATGCAAAGACATCTATCTGCTCCCATGTCTGCCACTTTTTGTTGCAGTAGACCCAGATAACACCATAATTATAAAATAAACAACTGAGAACCAACCCATACACCCATAGACATAGCTTAAGCCCAAAAGTCAGCTTGGAGTATCCCCCTGGTTGCTGTTAAGTCAGCCTGTGTGTATTGTGAGTGAACCCCAAATTAGCACATCAGTAGCATTCTGGAATCTCAATCTTATACAATCTTAGGGGGGGAAAGAACCATCATCAACTGACCAGTGAGAATAAGATTATTCAGGTTCCTCTCTTCTCTGAGAGGAACTACTCTCTTCCCTGAGGAATGTTCCCTTTCCTATCCCATCTAATAAACTTATTGTTGGAATTCTGAAAAAAAAAATCATTCTGATCAGTGCACTGTTCTTGAGGGGTTATCATAGATATAAAATGTTTTCTGGTTAAAAAATCTGTATTATTGCCAGTGTGGTGATGCACATCTGTAATCCCAGAGGCTTGGGAGACTGAGGCAGGAGGATTGCGAGTTCAAAGTCAACCTCAGCAAAAGTGAGGCACTAAGCAACTCAATGAGAACCCTGTCTCTAAATAAAAAACAAAATAGGACAGGGGTTGTGGCTCAGTGGTCAAATGCCTCTGAGTTCAATCCCTTGTATCCCCACACCCAGAAAACTATATTATTTTATTATAAAGAAGTTGACAAGAGCTAGGCATGTAGTTCAGTGGTAGAGCACTTGCCTAGCATGAGCGAGTTCTGGGTTTGACCCAAACACTGGAAAGACAGAAAGATAGAAATAAAGGGGAAAAATTTGATAAATATGACTTAAAAGATGTCAGTGATAATGTTCCATTTGAGTGTTGATATATTCTGTGCTTTCACAAACAAACTAGGTAAAAGCTGTATTATAACCTAAAGAATAAAATAAATATGCACAAGTCCACTTCAATATAGAACTGAATTAAATAAGTAAGTGTGGGTGAAAGTCTTCCTTACAGAACTATTCCAAGTGATGTGTGTGGACACACCCTCTTCAGGAGAAGTAGCTTCATTCCCCTTGCCTGGAATGTGAGCTGTGCTGAGTTGCTCTCAATAATCATAATGCAAAAAGAGAAAGATGATAGCCTGAGAGTGGCGAAAGCTGGTGAACATCACTTCAGCCAGGGGATCAAGGTCCGTATCAGCTGTGATGAGCCATGTGGTCATCGTGCACCCTGTGATATGATGCTGTGAGAAGGCACTTCACCTCTGGTGGAATTTCCAAACTATAAATCCACACTGCCTGTAAGACAATTGAACTGCAGACAAACCCAATCTGAGAAATAGTCAAAAAAGGACAGGTATTCTGTATGTTAAGGACTTGAAAAAATGAGATATTATGAAGAAACATCATGTACTAGAGAAGATTCAGGAAATGTGGTGACTAAATATTTGTGTAATGTTCTAGTTTGGATCCTAGAACATAAAAATGAACTTAATGGAAAAACTGGTAAAATCTCAGTAAAGTATGTATAAAGTTTGTTTAGTGAATAGTATTATAACTCTGTTAACTTCTTTATTTTGAAAATGTGCGATGGTTACGTAAGATGTCAACAGTAGGAGAAGCTGGCAAAGTACACTTGGAAATAATCTATCCTTAGGAAACTTTTCTGTAGATCTAAAATTAATCCAAACTCAAAATTTAAAATAATGTTAGTGTGTAACTTTCTTTACCAGTTTTTTTTCTTTTTCTTTCCTGCAATTATTTTTTCAAAAAAGGGTTTAAGCCAGGTACAGTGGTGAACACCTGTCATCCCAGTGGCTGAGAACACCAAGGCAGGAGGATTGTACATTTGAAGCCAGCCTCAGCAACTTACTGAGGCTCTAAGAAACTTAGTGAGACCATGTCTCCAAATAAAAAATAAAATAAAATAAAAGGGACTGGAGATATGGCTTCATGATTAAGCACCTCTGGGTTCAATCCCTGGAGAGAGAGAGAGAGAGAGAGAGAAAGAGAGAGAAAGGGAGAAAGGGAGAGAGAGAGAGAAAGAAAGAGAGAGAGAGAAAGAAAAAGTGTTTGACATCACTATGTGATTTTTTTTTTTTCGGTACCAGGGATTGAACTCAGGGGCACTGGACCACTGAGCCACTTCCCTAGCCTTATTTTTGTGTTTTTATTTAGAGATAGGGTCTCACTGAGTTGCTTAGCACCTCGCCACTGCTGAGGCTGACTTTGAACTTGCGATTCTCCTGTCTCAATCTCCCAAAGTGCTGGGATTACAGGTATGCACCACCGTGCCAGGTGTAGACAAACATTTGATTAGCATCTCCTGTCATATGGAAGTGTTGGCATATATGATTTCTAGTAAATAACATATTTTTTGTAACTGTTTCCCCTTTGGAGTTTGCAAAGGTGTAGATATTGCTGCAAACGTGTAGATAATATGAAAGGTGGGAATCATTTTACCTATCTTTTCTGAATAAGTACAACATGCTATTAATTTCATGTGTTATGGGTTCTCTACTTAACTTTCTATTCTCTAGTTTAAAAGTTGTTATGCTTTATTTTTGACTACTTTATGAGGCTATGGAGCAAGCAATTACTTTTTTGAGAGCATGGAACAAGCTGATTTTAGTCATTGTATGAGGACCTAAGAAGATCTCTAACTGAATTGTCTATTAACTTTAAATTCAACATCTTGTTGACTTTTAACATTTAGAAAACTAAAGGTTCATATCTTTCATGGTGAAGATGGAGCAATTTCGACACCTACCATTTGACATCTATGAGGTACTGTTACCATGTACGAGTGTCCTTTTTTCCTGCTTATTCCATTACAACCCTTTCTCAACGACCTGTCTAAATTTGTTGCCTTGAATTTTCTTCACTTCTCTCTCACTTTTTATCCAAGTTCACATAAATCTTGATCTCCTTTAATTCCTAATGGTTTTCTAATTACAGCTAAGAGACCCAGCACATGCTGATTTGGGCGCACATGTGCTGGGGTCCTTATTTCATAGATCATAGCCTTCTGAGTCAGAAAGCCTGGCCTGGAATCATGACTCCTGTATTTACCAGCTATGGGCCTTTGGGTATGCTGCATAATCTCACACTGCTGTGTTGTTTTTTCTGTACAATAGTGGAAGTAATTCATTTCCAGGCTTGCTCTATGGCTTAACTAAAGTATACATCATGTAAAGTGTTCTACTCTGATAAGTGTGCAGTTTATTTCTAAATATTCCTCTCTTGGCTATTAGGTTTATATAAAATAAAGTTTTGCTTAAACAGAGATATTGGATACACTGAAAGCATTTAGGAAAATCAAATATTTTAAGTTTAGCAGAAGCCAAACACTGGGTCTAGAGTAAGTCAGGGCTCAATCTAAAAACACCACTCAATAATGTTTGCCAGGTCAGATCAGGTTACTCTCCTGCCTTGCCTTTTTGTTTTAGTGACATTCCCCCATCTTTATACCTTTTAGTAATTTTTAAAACTATTCAAACCTCTTTATGTTCACTCCTCTACTTGTTAAAGACCAGTCTGGTGTAGTTGGTACATGATTAAATGACCTAGGAGGACTACAGGATGCAGAGTGCTTACTATTGGTTCCCAGGGAACAGAATTGCCAACTCTACAAGAATTGTGGTACATATAGGGTGCAATTATAATCCTGTTTTTGTGGCTTCTAATGGACTATGTTTAAATATTGCTCATCTAGTGTTATTTATATTTCCTTTTGTTAGAGGCTACTGAGTTCTCCAAAATGCCCAATGATGGGACCTGGATATAAACCAAATAAAGTAATTCCAAGTAGCAGGTATTCATTCACATTTATCTACTTCAGGGAACTCATTTTGATACTATTTATAGGGGTTAGTCAATTCTGAGTTTTGACTCTCTTAAGAGTGAGAGTCTCCAAGTGGCCAAATAATGTTATAATCATGATTTTACCAGCACAATAAATTATTTGTGCTAATTCCAGCTGTGATGATTATATATTGTTCAAGGGCACATACTCTTGCTTATAGGAGCAAAGGACTCTCTTTGGAAACCTCAGCAGTTGCAAACAGCTAAATCTCCTTTGTTATCTGTCCACAAAGTTTAATCTTTAAATCTTTTATTTCAGACACAAAAGATAATTCCCCTTGTGGAGAGATTAGAAAACCACAAAAGATTCTGAATGCTTTCAGAAATTGTTTTATTTCCTTGTTTGAGACAGCCAGTCGAGGGTGAGGATGAAGGTATGACACAATAGTTTCATGTTCTTTTCATTCATTTTTGTGTTGCTGTCTGTTCTTTCTAACAATCCAACATTATCAGAAAATAATACTATTGAGGTGGCAAGTGTAAAATAAATGACAGATAAGGAGATACTATCTACACTACAAAAAGATTCATACAAATGGTCAAGAAATAGGCAAATGATCCCAAAGAAAAGGAGCAAAGAATAAACAACTGAGAGAAGAAAATAATAGAAATAGAAATAATATGGTCAAATTGGGTATTGATCAGGCGCTTAGAAATTAATGTAACAATGAGATATCCCTTTTACCCACTAGAGTGGCAAAATTTAAAAGAAGAAAAATAAGAACTATTGCTGCCACAGATATGAAAAAAGTGTATTCTAATGAATGTCCTTTGGATATGTAAATGTTAACACATTTTTAAGCAATACTTACTAAAATTAAAGATGCCTTTAACTTCAATATCACTCCTGAGAATCTATCCCAAGGAGATAATGGCTGGGGTCAGAGGCTTTACATGTTGACATGTACATTAAGCAATGTTCACTGTGGAAATACACATCCATAAGTGGTTAACTACCAATAAAAAATGGCAAAATGAATCGTGTACACCCACAAGAGGGAATATTGTTATTTATCTATTGTAAATAGTTCTATCAGTTGACAAGGAGCAATTTCCACCAGTGGTTCAGTAACCACTGAATAAACAACATAAAACAAATAATTGTGTGTGTGTATGTGTGTGTATATATAGAGATATATATGTGTGTGCATATATGTGTACACACACATATATATCCACTTAAACTTCAACATGTGCATGCATATATATGCATATAATTTCACTGTTTTTAATAAATATGGATATTTGCACAATGTGTAATTTCACCAGATTTTTATATGGTTAAATGAGCTGGGAGCAAAGAATGAAATAATGGAAGGATGGACACTAGGATTTTAGAACAGTTTACCAGTGAGATTCGGGACAGTTGAAAGTGGGTGGAGAAGAGGAAAAGAGAGGAGTAAGAAGTAACTAGAGAAAAACTATAGGAATAAAATAGAGGTATAATATGATACTATATAGCAAATAATACATGTGCCAGTGCACATATATTTATAAAAGTTAGAAAAAAGTTTTCTAAGGAATTTCCATACTACTTTCCATATCCATTACACCAATTTGCAGTCCCACCAGCAATGTATGAGCGTGTCTTTTTCCCCACATCCTCACCAACAGTTATTGTTGGTTGTATTCTTGATAACTGCCATTCTGACTGGAGTGAGATGAAATCTTAGAGCAGTTTTGATTTGTATTTCTCTAATTACTAGAAATGTTGAACATTTTTTTCATATATATATATATATATATTTTTTTTTTTTTCTTGGTACTGGAGGTTGAACTCAGGGGCACTTGACCACAGAGCCACATCTGCAGCCCTATTTTTTTGTGTTTTATTTAGAGACAGGGTCTCACTGAGTTGCTTAGTGCCTTGCCTTCACTGAGGCTGGCTTTGAACTCACCATTCTCCTGTCTCAGACTCTCTGAGTGCTGGGATTACAGACTTGCGCCACCGCACCTGGATTTCATATATTTTTTGACTGTATATCTTCTTATGAGAAGTATCTGTTCAGTTCCCATTTATTTATTGGATTGTTTGTGTTTTTTAGTGTTAAGTTTTTTAAGTTTTTTATATATCCTGGAGATTAGGGCTCTATCTGAGGTGCATGTGGTAAAAATTTGCTCCAGAAAGCAGTATGGAGATTCCTTAGAAAACTTGGAATGGAATCACCATTTAACCCAGCTATATCACTCCTTGGTCTATACCCACAGGACTTAGAAAGAGCATACTACAGTGACACAGCCACATCAAGGTTTATAGCAGCACAATTCCCAGTAGCTAAACAGTGGAACCAACCTAGATGCCCTTCAGTAGATGAATGGACAAAGAAACTGTGTTATATATACACAATAGAATATTACTCAATTAAAAGTGAATAAAAGTATGGCATTTGTAGGTAAATGGATGGACCTGGAGAATATCATGCTAAGAAAGTAGGCCAATCCCAAAAAACCAAAGTCCGATAAGTGGATGCTAATCCATAATGGGGGAGGCATGGGATGAGTGCAGGAACTTCAGATTGAACAAAGGGGATGGAGGGGAGGGGAGCGGGCATGGGGGTAGGACAGATGGTGGAATGAGACAAACACATTACTGTAGGTACATGTATGATTCCACGAATGGCGTGACTTTGTGTAAAATTAGAGAAGTGAAAAATTGTGCTCCATTTGTGTACAGTGAATTGAAGAACATTCTGCTGTCATATATAACTGATTAGAACAATTTTTTTAAAGTTACAAAAAAGGTATTAATAACTACAGATATGGGGCATATATTGTTTATATTCAAAATATATTCAAGATAATAAAAGCAAGCTGCTTAGAATTCAAGACAGTGGTTCACTCGGGAAAAATGCAGCTATGGGTAGAGATAAGAGGCAAGGGATGCAACTGAAGAAGAGCACTTGAAGTCTAAAAATCTATTAACCGTGTTGTAACTTTTTTTTAATATGTATGAATGCTATATGTTGCCTTTTATATGAGAAATACAATATTAGAATAAATTTTTACATGAAGTATATAAGCAAGCAACTCAGAGATGTGTATTCTTGATTCATTTTTAAATAAGAACAAACAAACAAACTTAAAACTTCTCAACACACGTACAGACTAAAGCTACAAGTATTGCAGGTTTCTATTTACTATGCAATGCATGAACATAGCAGAGTTATGGAAGGAGTCTAGTTAGGTCTTAAACACTAAATGGAGTTTGGGAATAAGCTGGAGTGAAAGTAATGGGCAGGGGAGATTTTGTTGTTCTTGTTCTTTGTACACATTTCTCCTGTATTATCTCCTTTGTATAACAAGCATTACTTATACTTTGGCAGTCTGAAAAGAAAATGTTCACAGGAGAGCAACAGAAATGGAAACTTACATAATTGGGAAGGTGAGACTGATACTAACTTAGCTGTCTTTTGGCTCTTCAGATGCAGCTCAGTCCTCTCATTCCAATAGCCTTCCTTATTCTCTCCTCCTTTTTATCTCCGATCAGTATAGATTTGTCATTATCATTCACTGTATTTGACCATGACAATTATTGTAATTATTGCAATTATAATCACCTTTGTTTTCTGAACTGTTTCATCAAAGAGAGTTGGAATTCTGGGATTTTTATTCTTATTATAACTGTTATCTACCAAAGTCAAGAAGTTCTTATAGGAGCACAAGAGATTCCTGTTGAATCCCTATTACTTCTGCCATTTTGTTGCAATGAAATACCAAAGTAAACAAAATAGCATTTATAAATTCCATAAAATACATAAAAATAGAAGAATACAAAATCCAAGAAAAATATATACTGACATGTACTACTGTGAACTATTAAACATGAACTTAATGTCAAGTTCAGAGACTGAGAAATTGTGTTGATGGGGAAAAAGCCATTTTAGAAAATAGTAAATCTGTGGAGTTTTCTAAAAGCTGAGGCCAAATACACTAAATTATTACCATTATTTAAAGTATTCGATGTCCACATTGTGGAAAAAACAATCTCTATCACATTGACATAAGTCTTGGATTCATAAATTGCTAGAGGAATGTTAATTGGTAAAACCATTTGGAAAACTGGTAATATTCATGAAACCAATACATATGCATGTTCTATAACTTAGTATTTTATAGCTAAGAATAGTGTAGTAATTTTAGAAATATGTATGTTCATTTACAGTTATGTGTAAGAATAAGCATAGCAGCATAATAATAGCTCAAACTGAAAACTACCTAAGCTTTCCTCAACAGTAGAAAGGAAAATAAAGCAAAATTCATGCAAAGAAATACCTTAGAGATGCTGGAATGAAATATTTATAAATACAGTGATATGGATGAATATAACAAGCAAATTGTTAAGCGCGAACGCATAGTCACAAATTATTCCTACTCTTGGGGAGATTGCAACTGGGAGGTGCTGGGGTACAATTGCTGGTGCATTGAGATTATTCATTTTCTTGATGGTCACATAAGGGTGTTCACTTTGTGAAAATTCATCCAGCTATACACTGTTAATTTCTGCAGTTTGTATGTATACTTTACTTCATTAAACTTTTTAATATAAAATGATTTTAAATATAGAAGAAAATTATTTGAAAATCTGTGTGTGTGTTTGGAACTGTTGTAACAACACTGACTAAAGCACATAAATATGCTGGTGTGTTTGCTATTTTCTGCACCAGTGTAATTAATTCTGTTTTATCCACAAACAACATCCCTAAATCTGACCAGTAAACCCACCAAATATACTTAGAAGATGTAAAGCTACTGAACCAATCTTAAAACCTCAAATATATTTGAATTAGAAAAAAAATGAAAACAATATCTGCTGAACATCACAGTAAGATATCTATGCAGAGAGTATAAGGATATGTATAACAACATGCATAGGCTGTATCAAATATACTTCTTAGATATATAAATATCATTACTAAAATACCATTGCTAGTATTAAAATGATAATTTATGCTAACATCCATGCTTACCACATGCCATCTATTTTTCAACATTGTTATATAATTCAAGTCAGGGTATTGTTATTATCCTGTTTTAACTGATAAGGAAACTTAAGCAAAGGCAGGTTAATTAATTTGTTAATGTTCACACATCTAGAGTATATGGGAGCTCAGAGTTTATTTCAAGAAGATAAATAACCTGTATTATTTCTGAACAGGGAAATATTTTTTTTTAAATTAGAAGAGGCTGTTTAGTTTTTTTCCATGCATAAAACCCAATGCACAAAAACTGCTTCATTTCACCATTCCTTAAGGCAACTTTTAAAATATTTCAGAGTATATATGTGATTCATATTCCAAACATTTTTAAAAACTGAACAATTAAACAGAGGTGTTTTGAGTTGGAAATGATACTATGAATTCCTATTACAAAAACTTTCACCCAGTCTAGGGTTTTCTTCTATGACCTTCCTGATATTATCCACCATCTACTCAAAAGAAGTTTCAGTGCCAAGAACCACACCAGACCCCTGCCCCTATGTTCTGTGCCATATATCTATTATAATAATTTCTGGAAATTAATAAACACTTTAATTTTTTAAGTTTACAGAAAAAAGACATTCTTTAAAAATGTTTTTGAAGAGTATTTTAACCTATTTGTCCCATTTCTACATATGCCTTTACCCTATGTGTACCATTAAATGTGACACTCAAAACCTTCTTGGCAGGCCCTGCCTTGCACCTGCAGAGTGGGTAGGTTATCTCAGAGGGCTGCACAGTGGCCTAAGCCATTAGTCTTGCATGGAGATGCTTCAAAATATTATTAAAAATGTTTGACCTGGGCCTATAATCCCAGCATTTTGGGAGGCTGAGGCAGGAGGATCTTGAGTTCAAAGCCAGCCTCAGCAAAAGTGAGGTGCTAACTAACTCAGTGATATCCTGTCTCTAAATAAAATACAAAATAGGGCTGGGGATGTGGCTCAATGGCTGAGTACCCCTGAGTTGAATTCCCAGTACCCCAA
Source organism: Geosciurus inauris (assembly GCA_004024805.1). Classification (NCBI taxonomy): domain Eukaryota; kingdom Metazoa; phylum Chordata; class Mammalia; order Rodentia; family Sciuridae; genus Geosciurus; species Geosciurus inauris. The sequence goes on from PVHX01005935.1 coordinate 17,061, forward strand.
CAAATATTTGAGCCAAGTGAGGTGAGGTACAACTGTAATCCCAGGAACTTGGGAAGCTTAGGCAGGAGGATTGAAAATTTGAGCCCAGCTTCAGCAACATAGCAAGAACTTTGTCTCAAAAAATGCAAAGAATTGGGAATGTAATCTCAGTGGTAAAGCAACTTTGGGTTCCAATCCAGTAACAGGAAAAAAAAAAGTTTGAATCCAGCTGGGATTATAGCACAGTTAGAATGCTTGCCTATATGTGTGAGACACTGGATTTGATCTCCCAGTACCAGTAAAAATAAATAAGTTTGGAACCCCATGATGTCCTGCTGTATCCCAATTTACCAGGAAATGTGGTACGGATAAAAGTAGTAAAGCTTTGAAATGTTTAAGTATTGCAACTGCTTTACTTGGAATGCAAATGAGATAAGATGTCACTGTACCTGTCAATTTATGCAAGCTATGTACGTTGGGAAGCTTTGCTAGACTGGAACATTGCCGTACACTTGCATAAGTATCATTTGCTTTGTAGTGTGAATAAATATATCTATAGATACACCAAAAACTTAAATGAATAAAAAAATAAACATAGCACTGGTGAATCATTAAAGCACAGAAAACAGGTCAAAGCCCCTGTGTGGCTATAGTCCGTATTTCAGACTGTCCAGTCATTTGTCTGTTTTACCCTCTATCCTCGCTCCTCTCTCCTTTCCTCTTTGAACTCTGGATTTGGTGCCTTGCTTCCTGATATCTGCCTCAAGCCTCATCTGGAAAAAGAATCACACTTTAGAACTCCAATTGATAATTCATTTCTCCATGGCAGGTCTTGAGCTAATTACACTCTGCTTATGTTAAGTTTCTAAGGATTACTTTTCTTCAGGTTATTGAAATATACATTATGGTTTTCAGACCCTCCACCATGAAGATCACTCTTTTCTGAATGTGCTTTACTTTTCCAGTGACCTTTAAGTTCAGACTAGCTGAGAACAACAGTTGTCTTTCCATGGTCCAGCCAGTGTGGTGGGTGTGGACTGCTCTTCCCTTCCTCACCTACAGGACTGATCTGAGGACTCCTGCTGCACTAGTGTCTCACTTGGAGTGTGCTGTCCACTTTTTTCCTATTTTTGATTGACTGATTTATTTCATTCTGTTTCCTGCTTTTAAGCCAGTTATATTTCAGCCCGTCTTAGTCAGTTGAAGGTTTCTTTAAGAACCACAATGGAGTACTTTAAACTCTTTGAAATGCTTGCTTGACTTACACAAGCTGATAAATACTGAGTTCTCTGATTGTCACTGAATGCTTTGGATATTCCTCACACCTACGCAGCATCTGTGAATTTAAGAAGCTTGCCTTCTGTGTTTTCTCATGTCACGGAAAAGCAAAGAGCACTCATTCACAGAGGGTAATTGTACAGCCCACATTCTGGTAACATTGCTTTCCTCTACTCATTTATTCACTCATTCACTTATTCATTCCATATACAGTTCTTGAAAGCTAGTTGTGCATCAGAAATTGTGTTATGTGCTAGGAACATAGAGAAATAGATCAGTTTCATATCCCTAAGGAATTCTTAAATGAACGGGATGCAAGCAAATGAACAAAATACTATTATGGAGGTATAAATAGTAGCTAGGAGAGTTTAAAAGAGACTCTTTTAGCTACTATTAGGGATAACTGCTTTTCTCTCTTCAGCAACATAGTGCTTGACACACAGAAAGCACTAAATGCATATTATATGACTGAAGGTCTATTTTACCTCATAATAAACATAATACAATATACCATGGTAAATAATAATAAATAATGTTATTTATTATGGTATGCTGTATTAGGTATGTTCTTGGTATTAGGTTGTATTAGGTATGTTATTGGTATTAGGTATGTTCTTTTTTTCTATTAACTTTTGTTATGGATTGGATGTGAGGTGTCCCCCAAAAGCTCATTATGAGACAATGCAAAAAAATTTAGAGATAAATGATCTGGTTATAAAAGGTTTAACCTAATCAATACATTAATCCTCTGATAGGGATTAAGTTGGTGGTTGGCAGGTAGGGTGTTATTGGAGGAGGTAGGTCACTGGGGGTGTGCCTTTGGGGTGTGTATTTTGTCTTTGTTGAGCAGATCTCTCTCTCTCTCTCTCCCCCCCTCTCTCCCTCCCTCCCTCCCTTCCTCCATCCTTCCTGGTGCTATGTTCCCAGCTGCTTTTCTCCATCACACACTTTTGCCATGATATTCTGCCTTACTTCCAGCTCTGAAGAAGGGAGCTGGCCCTCTATGGACTGAGATCTCTAAAACCGTGAGACTCCCAAATAAACATTTCCTCTTCTAATTGTTCTTGTTAGGTCTTTCAGTCACAGCAACACAAAAGTTGACTGAAACAACTTTAAAGCTTTTCACATTTTTGAGCAATGCCATAAAAACATACCCATCAACTCTGGTGAAGTATGTACTATTCCTTTACCAAAAACCGCTGTAATAATACCATAAACTATGGTCCAATAAACCAAATTCAATTTTTCAACACCATCTGTGTCTGGGGTGTTTACATTAATTTCCCTTCTTTCTTTTCCAAAATCACAACATTCACCTGGAAAAAGACATAAAACACCACCTGTGTGTTAAGATCTTTAAATGTCTATCCCGGGCTTCAAAATGATAAAAGGAACATTCCAGAAAGTCATTTTTTAAAACTATTTTTCCTCTTAAACTATTTCCTTGCACTTATTATCAGTCAAGGGTTTTTAACTGCAAGAAACAGAAAGTAACTTTGCTTAACTTAAGAATAAAATGAATTTATTAAAGTCATAATGGATATATTGCAAAATTGAGAGGAAACCTTCATAATGAAGATTTGCAAATGCATAAGAAAGGCCAGTTAGCCAGAATGACATCAAAATTATACCACAAAAGCAATAGAGGGGAGTGCTACCACCATCTACACAGATCAATGAATCCCAATGTTCTTATCACTTCCATTGGACTGGTCTCTGTTAAACCCATGATAAATGGGTTAAATGCAGGCATTTCCACCCAAACAGGTTTATAATGGAAGAGTTCTTAAAATATGAAAGGAGGTAAAGATGACAAAAGAAAAATGTTTACTATTCACAGGCTCTAAGTAAAGTGTTTAGCTAGAGAAGAGGGAATATTATAATTCTGGGTAAGCAGTTTCACAATAAAACATGGATAAAAAATTTTACAATAAAGCCATGTTCCTCTGTTAGGCTAGATATAAATACGGACAATATTATACATAGCTCTCTCTCCAAAGGGGATTCCTACACATCTTTGTACAAGTGCTACATTACTTATATATAACATATTTCCTTAAAACTATTGTTGTTGTGGATTTTCCACACAATTTAGAAGGCTGTGGAAACATCTCTGGAAAGAGGCACACTCTTGTCTTACAAGTACATGTTCTACTGTCATTGCAGAAATAGTGAAGAGGCGATTTTGTAAAGAAGGGGAACAAATTAAAACTGATCACACCCAAATGACAATGGGTACAGGTTAATGGCTCTTCTTGTAGATGGATATGTCCATGGGTACATGGTGCCTGTGTAGTCATAGTAGAAAGAGAATGTGCGTGTCAGTACTGGTATATTTATGGCTTATCTTATCATACTATGTACTGCTTCTTGTCCTCCGTTTCTACGTTAACAATTTATGTACTGAGAAAACATCTTTGATCTCAAAATTTCTCTATTGCTCCTATAGGAATAGAGTGTCTTTCTTTCTTTCTTCTTTCTTTCTTTCTCTTTCTTTTGTTCTTCTCATGCTTTTTTTTTAATTGCCAATTCTTGAAACATTTTAATGTGTCTCTACCTCTTTAAGACCAAAAAAATATTTCCATATTTTCATCTCCTATGGTTTTGTATACTGTCTGTGGACATTTTTCTCTTCTTGGGTGATGTTACTCAAATCAAGTAAGGAGACCAGTTGACATTTTCACATAATTGGTGAGTTCCTCGGGCAAGAAGACAAATATAACACATTCTCTGCAGGTTGCTGAAACATTTCCCTCAGTGTTCATACCTCCAGGATATTGAGATGGACTCTGGACCTTCTTATTAACCAGCAACAAACCTTTCCTAATCACAGCTGCAGGTAGTAGCTCAGTTTTGACACCCTGAACCCTTTTGAGTTTCTGGCTGGCTGAACACTCTGGAAACTGCTGCTCTGCTGCTGCTGCTCTGCTTGCTCTGATCAGACTGTTAGAGAGGGCCAGCTGATTTCCCTGCAGAAGAGAGTACATGGACTAAGAAACAACTACTTACACTCGTGTTCAATGACCTCCTTGAGATGGTAGGGACAGAGGAGTTTTCTTGCCAGCACCAGGGAGATCTGAGCTTAAATCCCAGCCTTTTGCTTTGCAATTGTGTTCAACTATGTTGCAGAATGCAGACTACTCAAGTAACCTGTGTCTCCACCTTCTCAGCTACCAAATGGGAATGATAATATATGTCATACGGTGTAAATACTCTGTCTACCTCATAAACACCAATTCATAAGCAATAGTAATTAGTCCAAACTATTTTAACATGTACTAGATGCCTAGAAATTCACCCCTAATTATTTCCAAATGTATCTGACCCATTACTTACTTTTCAGCTTATCATATTTACTACAGATTCATTTAGATAATTATAAAATAGTGAAAACAGCTAAGGGGATGTTTTCATTATTTTAAAAATTAGCCCCTTAGTTGTGAATAACTCAAATGTCACTATAAAGCCTACTAAAATAATTAAATAATAATTACTTCATCTTTCACCTGTGCCCCATTCCCATGTTTAAGGATATGAGAATATCCTTCACTGATTTATATTAAAATCAACACACTCCTACCAAATTTTAGCTATGCAATAATCTTTAAAACCATTAGCTACCTCTATCCACATATAGGATATTGAGTGTTTGGGTTTTCCTTTTATTCATCTTTTAAAAGTTAATCATCTTAAAATTTGACATAACCGATCTCTTTTTCTATTATAGTAGATCCAAAGTAGTTCCTCTCTAACATAATCAGGTCAAACAAGTATTTTTCTTCTGCTTAGTAACCTTTATTTAGAAGGATGGATATACTGTTTCATAACCACTACTACTTAATGATAGCTATCATTTGAATTTACATTTATTTTCTATGGCCTCTTTTGTCATCAAAAGAATTCACTCATATAAAAGAAAGATGGAATTATTGCTACTGGTACTGGCATCACCATTATAACCATCATTATCACCATTATCTCCATCTCCATCTTATGTATAAATTGATTAAACATGTAATCAACTCCAGGACTTACAGGAAATCACACGGAAGAACTTGAACCCCAAAATATGTGCTTGCTGTCATCAGTGGTCATTTTTCTCATGAAGCTAAAAGTCTCCACAAAGGAGACTAATGTTAAAAGATAATCTTCTCTATTTACTTTTTATATTTAGAAAGTCATTAAAGACAGATAACTGCTAAAGATAGGCAGATATATGCTTGGAATGTGTCTGTCTTCTGCTCACTGCTGAAAGTAACTTTGCTCTCTAATGACACAATTTTGCATTCCATGAGGGATTATCTACTATTTTCAACAATCTGCATTTCTTTTTGAAATTTACTGTTTTAAAATAGCTCAAATAAAGCCACAAAGGTCATTCTTTGCTTTAGCAAACAATTCTGTGTTAGGAACCTAGGATTTAAAGACAAGACCAGGTCCCTGCCTCTGAGAACTCAAAGTCATATGTACTAGTGCAGTTTCGGTTATTTTCTTGTGCAATACAATATATGTACATATCAAGTCATGAGAATGAATTCAGCCCATGGGAGTTGTAAAGTCTGGTTGTAAATATGGCCACAGAGCTTAGTCTGGATAAGTAGACACCCTCCGGGGAACAGGCCCATATGTTTCATCAGATTCTCATAAGGGTCCATAAACCAAAGCGTTTTTAAGTTGCACAGATTTTTTTTTAAATAAAGACAAAGAATGGTAGTGCCAAGGTTAATAGAGTAGATCGAGGCTAGACAGGTATAAGCCTATGTCCAATGACAACATCTAGACAGGGACAGGCATTGAGGAACAATCAGTGCATTTTTAAACAAAATGGACCAATAAAGTTTGTGTGCATGGAAATTTACTTCATTTAGTAGTATATGAAGAAAAAATCCAAGTTTTCAGTTTGCTTGTAATTTGAAACACACTGATTTAGTTGTGGCCTTTTCATGCAAGTTTTGTCCAGCAATGAGATTCTATACTGTGGCAGGGTACAATCACAAATACTTATCAGAATGTGATGTTTGACTCACCACATTAAATTGGGATCACTGATTGCTTTCTATTTATCGGCTGTACACAATTGAACATAATTAGTGCAGTTAGACATGATAGGTTGCATCACTTCATAGGAAAGCCTTGATGGCCTCATTTAATCCCAATAAGCCATCTCTCCACTGTATGTTTCTAATACATTTGTTCTTGCTTCCATAGGTTTGGTTAATGAGAAATAAACTTCCTTAGCTGTTATCATTCTCATCTGGATGCATTTATTTAACACTCACATAGATACACTACAATATATAAAGGCATGTTAATATTAAGAACACAGAAAACACAAAATACTTCCAGGGAAAATGAACTAATAAATGAACTAACATGTATTAGATACTTCCTATGTGTAAAGCAAGTTAAGTTTATTATCTTATTTAAAATGACAAGCAGAAATAACATAAATTATTTGAAATTATATATATATATACATAATATATAATACTGTTTACATGAAGACATTTAAGATAAAAGCTTTGTAGTCCTGCTTTTCTGTTTCTCACAAAATGTTTGTAATCTGGTTAAGGAAAATGAAAGACTCTGTCTTTCTAATTTCCACTTGGCACTTAGGAAGGTTAGGTCAAGGAAGATAAAAGTATATCAGAATCTACCTCTAAACCAGAGCAAGCATCATATCAAAGAAGTTCTTGTCCTGCACATTTCACCTCTTCCCTAGAATAGGTTTACCTGTGGCCATTAACATCACTAGCTCTTTGTGGTCTAGCCCACCATCTTTGGAAGTATAAGAATTTTCTAGTGTTACCCCAAAGCTATGGATTAACCATGAGCCACTTGTATCATTCTGCTCCTAAGTTAATAAGAGCTTTTGAAATCATCATTTTTGACAGTCACCATAATGTTTCTCTGTTTTGATTATCCCTTGTGTTTTTCTTGTTAATTTAGAAAATGGTCAATATCATACACAACTCCATTGGCAGGTCTGTAAGGGAAAAATATTTTCTTTTTCATTTCTGGTAGTACCATTATATTGATTACTTTTATGTGACTTTTCAACTTTTTCAGGACTTTGTTCTTTCTATTTTCAAGTATGCTGAATGATGACTGAATACTAATGTATTTGGATGGAGCCCAAATATCTCAGATCCCTTCCCAAATGAGAGACCTGTTTTCAAAATGAAAGTAGAATATTTACTAATAAAACCCTCTCTGAAAAACATTTCACTTCCATTTCAAGACCCTTATAACCAGAGATCTCAGTTTTTAATGTATTTGTTTTATTTTTATTTTATACTTCACTTCATATTTCATTGCTTCTTTATAGGATATTGGTCTTTTCTGCAAAGACAACCACTGATGCCTGGCCCTAGTATACCCAAATTACATAACTAGGCACTCAGTTAAGGTACCCGTCTATCTTCACATCACAGGGATATCAGGACCAACATAAGACAACACAAAATGTGAGTTCACAATCTTCTCACCAAATAAATGGAAGAGGAATTTTGTTGTACGTGTTCTAGGGATAAGCACTCATTGGGTTCTATTTAATAGAAAGTATTTAATAGAAAGTATTTAATACCAACTTCAATAAGTCATCACATTCACTTAGGGATCACTAAAACCATTGCATATTATGTTGGCATTACCTATTTAAAAGTTGTATATTTATTAGACATTAACTCAGAAATGTCCCAGTTACCCATTCCCTCACTCATTAAGTTAACCAACATTTACTGAGTTCCTATAATTGGCTCTGTATTAAGGATATACAATAAAGACAAATGTTTAATAACATCATATTTTAAGCTAAAATCTGATTTTAAATTTCATATTGGGGGATAGATAACATTTCTTAATACTGTCAAGAGATAAGATATACAAATAGTTGTATATATTTGTACATACAAGATATACAAATTTATTTAGTAACTCTTGTTTTCTGCATTGATTCAGAAGCAAATCTTCACTAGTGATAAAGATTATAGTATCGTGATGTATCTGTTAATTTTTTCCAAAATAATTAAGTTTGTGTGGTCCTCATAGAATGAGTATGACTTTACATTTTAGAAGTTTTTTTTCCCTTTCAAATGAAGTGAACTATCTGTAGCTATGTTCACGTTTACTTCTTTTTCAATTCATCATATTTTTCCTTATGTTTAGATTATCTGGAAATTTTATCTGGGCAACTTTCTGCCCTCATGTTCTGAATTTGTATTTTTAAAACACAAATGAGTATCCACTGAATCATATAGCTGGCACAGCATCCTTATCACATCATAGACTCTGAAACACAATTCACTGACTACTTCCCATAACTAAGTGAGCTGGGCAAGGGGAGTGGAGGGGACAGGAATAATCCTTTTGTTGGAACTGAAGGTGAGTTTAGCCGGGCTCAGTAATTCCTTATGTTATAGTGGTAAAAAGTGGGAGAGCTGAAATTAAAAGCCAGTATAGTGTTTTTAAAAATCTATCCTCTTTTTAATACTTGTTAGTTGTTTCTGGACACTCAATAGTAAAACAAAATCCCTTTATAAGCTAAAAATAGGATAAAACATACCAAATTAATTTTTATACCATTTTAGCATCAAAATTCACCTCCTTAGAATTTCATGGTATAAATCAAAATTCTTTCAAACATGCATTCCCCTTGAGAGTAGGATAGTCTTTCAAATGTATTTTCCCTTTGACTGTAAGATATTTATTCTAATATCTTCTAATTCTAATATCTTTATAATAAATATAAAGATATTTATTCTAATACCTTCTGCCCAAACATCCCACCTTCAATTCAAGAACCTTATAACTGGAGGTTTCAGATCTAATATATGTATTAGGGCAATTATATTGGTAAAATAATAAATAAAATCATGAATGTTTAGCCACAGTCATCTCACACTTGTCCAGAGTATTTGCTTCCAGCCATCCTTTTGCCTCTGGAACTCTGCAGTTTAACTTCTCATTATAGCACTTCAACATACTGGCTCTTTCCAAGAGGCTGTTTATGTCCATATATTTTGTGCTTTTTCTTCTCATGGGGGCTTAATTCCCCCAAAAGTGCACACTGGAACAGCTCTGCCAAGCAATGTTGGGCAGGAAAAGTGAGGCTGGAAAAGTGCCTACAGCTAAAATGCAAATCTGATGTTACTTTTCTGTGTTAAAACCTTTCAGTGACTGCCAGTCATTCAAAATATGGATCAAGACCCTTGCTTATCTAGACCTGCCTTCTTCTCTAGGTCTGTGGAGCACCACCTTTCACTCTCTTGCTTCTTGAGTTCCAATTATACTGCCTTTTCAGTTCCTAAAATGCACTAATGTTTCTTCCCAACTCAGGATATATTTCAATGCTGTGTCTTCTGCCTTAGGAAAGCTCCATTACTCTTCACCCCTTTATCTTGTCAATGCCTGCTCATTCTTTAATACTCAGTGTAGTTCCTAGTTTATCTTGGGGAAATCCTTCCTGAATCTCAGAATAGATCATCAGATTTAATATGCAAAATACAGAATGACCAGTTAGGTTTGAATTTCAGATAAACAGCAGGTATTTTTAGTATAACCATGTCCCACATCTTATATCTCATCTGGTGACCATATTTTGGATTATAGATAAGATTTTCTTAAATGCTCCTTTAGCATCGACTTTCTTTTTTATGAAATATCATGAATTACAATCATACTTACATTATAATCAAATCTTTCTCCCTCCTACTTTATAAGATCCATAGGGAAAGCATTGTGTCACAATTGAATGCCATGCATTCTCAATGCAAGCACAATGCAAGAAAACTAGAAGGGCTCAATAAATCTTCTAAGAATAAAGGAATAAAATAAAAAAAAACATATTTAAAGGTAAAATTTCAAATTTATAGTGAAATTTTTTTCTTAGGGTAAAATTTTTTTTACTGTTTAGTCTCATAATTATAATAATTATTATATTAAACTATTATTGAATAAATTTTCTACTTCAGGTACTAATTACTTTGTATTGCTCTAAGTATTTTGCAAACATTATTTCTTTTAATCCATATGAAAATTCTATGATGTTGGTATATCTTTAGCCCCACTTTACAAACTAGATATCAAGAATTAGAAAAAAAATCATTTCAAAAATTACAAAGCTGGTATATTCCAAATGTATTGGAACCCTTGTGTCTTTCTGCAGACCTCTTGAATTTAATAACTGTGCATATGTATGTACATGTATGCACAGTTACTAAATACATGTGGCATCCCTGAATATGTTTTTGTGAAAGTTGGTAGCTATCTAGGTTTTCCAACTTAGGCAAGTAGAAGCTTCATTCTTTAATACATAAACAAATACCCCCAACCAAAGCAAGGAGTATGTGTATATATGTATGTCTGTGTGCATGTGCATATGAGATTTTAGGATTTTAGGTATGATGTCCAAAGCAATTACTGAAAACAATAACAGTCATAATCTGTAATAAGCACTGTGTGTATGGATGCATGCACAGATAGATGATTATGTATAAATATTTATGCTAGAATATAAAAAGATCACCTTATAAATTAACTATATACTAATACGATTATCACTATTATATATAAGGAAAAGCCATTTGGAGCTAAAATGACTTTAGGTTTCACATACTTCTCTCTTGTCTAAATTTAAATCTATCCAGTGCTTCCTCTTAGAACTTTTCTTGGTATGAGTTCATTACCAACAATTCAATATTATATCAGGTTTTCCTGTTATATACCTTGGTTTGAAAAAAATTACTCTAAATTATATGTATTTGGCTATTAAGAGTTATCTTCACTTGTTTAGCAAACAGACCTAGAGGTGACAACTGAAGCCCTTTATCTCTCTATTCATTAGAGTTTCTCAGTTCAAGATATATGAAGCAACAGGCATCTCTTAAGATGAATGGTTAGTAGCCATGGTTTTGCACTTCTCAGGACAGGAGACTTAGAGAAGTTTACAATCGACAATAAGGTATTGCATGTACAGAAACTTACAAATCACCCATTGAGCCACAATGTATCTTGAAATTGATGTGGGTTGTTATTTTCTGAGTGTACACATGGGATTTATTTAAAGCAATAATAAATAATTGATTCATAGTTTACCCGTCAGATAATGTCAGTTTTTCTGTATTTAGTGCATCCTGGTACTAAAAGTACTTAAACATATTGCGTTATTAAGACTTGGGCTCTTTCCAAGAGTGTAATTTTAGCTTAGTTTGAATAAATCCTACCTCATGGTTGCTTAGTTATGAAGGAGATCCTAAAAAAAAAAAATAAGAAATCACAAACTTCTTGGCGACTTGAGGGAACTAAGCTAATTAAAACCACATTTCAGTACCTCCTGAAAGGCTTCAGCAGGTAACCCACAGCAGTTCATATCAAATGCAGTTGCATGCACTGTCTGGCACTAGGTACCTTGTGGTTTTCAATCTATGTTGCAATGTGTCACGAAGGCTTGTGAGCCAGCACTATGAGAGATGCTGAATTAAATATGTCTGATAAATACGAGTTCTGCTTTCTCAAGGCCCATGATAAAAATGATTGTCATTTATGTAAGCATCCACACAAGAATGAATCACTGAAGCTGGTTATAGAGATGTTTGATTTTCAGAAAGGCCAATTGCAAAACTATCACACTCTTTCCTCCTCTTCTGTTTCTTCAAGGATAGAGAAAAGTGTCTCTTGCTTTTGAATTGCATCTGACAAAAATGGAGAGTTGTTGGAATTGCTGCCAAGCTTTGCCCAAAATTAATTAAATATAAAGAGAGAAATTCTACAATTTGGGCAGAAAAAAGAGCGAATGTATAAATGTTTTACCCTAGGAGGCAATAGTTTGGTTGGAAATTCCTGACAAGTGCCATTTATTTTGTTAAGAGTTGACTCCATAGCAATCTGGAAACTTTCTACTACCAGGAGAAAAGAGCCCTTTAAAGCTGTCATCAGCTGTGAATTAGGTTACAAGGGCATTAATCTTACTAAATACTAGGAAATCTTTTTTGGTTAATATGAGAAGTTCAAAACACCAATATGACTTCATTTGGGAAAGATTGTTAGATTTGGTATAGCCCCAAAGCTACCTTAAATTTAGGAAAGAATCAAGTAGTTAGGAATTCAGCTTACACTGCACAACGTTAGTACTAGAAAGTAAGCAAGAAGTGACATCAAATGCACAAGTCTATAAACATTGGCAATTTTGGGCCCCTGCTGCTAAATATTTACTGCACAACCAGCCAAATTACCTTCGTAGATATCTAAGTGTAAACACTCCATCACTGGAGGATTTAATGAGTCAGTTCTGATATTGGTCAGGTAATGATCCATAGACGATGCATTTTAGGCAAAATCTCAAGTTCTAAAGCTAGAGAGCTAAATTTCTCTTTGGAAATCAGAGATGCTGCTAGACTGAGAATTTAGATGGCATTGCCTAGCTGGCATCATGTTTGCTCATGGACCATTGAATATATTTACATATTTCAATTATTTTCTTCCTTTTAAGATGCATATGAAACATAAAGAAAAAATGTTTAAAGAAGTAGAGAAAAATCAAGAGGGAAGGGGAGGCTTTTTCAAACCTCCTTCAATAAATCTTTTATTTTGCTTTCCAGATATTAACATTTATAAGGCCAAACTTGTTTTTAGAGCATCCTATTTTTATTCATATAACCCAAAGGAACTCTGGAGCTACATTGCACCGGTTTTGGATAAAGCACATAGGATTGCCTCTGCACTTACACTGAGCATTTAGTGTTTCATTCATGTTTTTCTTTATTACCTTATATATTAAGCCTTAATATATAATAGGGATACCTACCTAAATGGACTCTGCAGACACTTTGGAGAGGCAGGCAAGTAAACTGCCAATTGTAATTCAGTACACTGGGTACCGCATTGAATTTATGAAGAGGACGCAGTGAGGATTCATAGGAAAGAATCTAATTCAACATGATCATGTCAGAAAATTTATAAAAAGAGGGTCCATTTAATCATGAATTGAATGAAAATAGCATTCTGAAATCATAAGTCACAACATGTGTCCAAATAGGGCAAATGTATAGGCAAAGACAGAAAAAGGCAAATATAAAGGAGATGCAACAGTAAGCATATGCCTACACACAAATCCAAATGCTGTCTGTGTGTGAATGGTATGTTGTATATAGTGAAATTTTACATACTATTTGACTAAAATCTTCAATTTTTACTTTTAATTATCTTACTGAATTAGAAGGCAGATTGAAGTTTAAAAACAGAAAGAAAAAATGGATTACAGAGCCAAATCATACATCTTTAACCATGAAGTTCTGCTTTCTCCACTGATTCAAAAGATAATCCCCACTAGAGATACATAACACAGGTGGATGATGTAAGTGATGAGTCTTTTATTTATTTTCTTAGGCTTGGTTAAGTTTGCCTTTCATGCTCATTATACAGTGATAGTGCCTTTATATGAGAGGTTTTTTTTTTTTTTCTCGTTTCTCTTTCAAATCAAGTGAATTGTATCTATTTTTAGCATTTCTTTTTGCCATAGCTATATATCAAAACCTGTTTCAATTTGTCTGGATAGTCTTCTTTCCTTACGTTTTCAATTCATTTTAATTATTACAACTGGGGCCAGGTACAGTGGTGCATGTTTTATAATTCCAGTGGCTACAGAGGCTGAGGCAGGAGGATCACCAAGTTCAAAGCCAGCCTCAGCAAGTTAGCTGGGCCAAAGCAACTTAGCAAGTCCCTGTCTCAAAAAGAAAAAAAAGAGGGCTCAGGATGTGGCTCTGTGGCTATGTACCCCTGTGTTCAATCCCTGGTAGTAAAAAAAAATTACAAATTATAACTGGATATGTATTGGAGAATATAAGAGAAACTAACATAGTGGTGTTATTATATGATAGAAACTCCAAAGCTCTAACTTCAGTATACTGGATGCCTCCTATAAGGCAATGAGCTATACCTGAGACATAAAGTTCATCATCAAAGGAGGGATGTTGGAGGTGTACACAGTGTATTAGGTGTGTTTGTGTATATGTATTCAAATATATGTGTTTTTTTTTCTGGAAAGAAATATGGAAAATATATCCTTTGCATATTTATTCATTTTATTTATGAAAATGCTTGATAGATTTCACCTAGTATTAGATTTGTTACATATTAGACACTGTGATGAGAGTTAGAAATGAAAGGTGAACACAAGTTTCTACCCTCAAGTAACTAAGTGGCAAGTGGAATTAATTCTAAGCTGAGATGTTCTTACCCATATTGGGGTCTCAAGTATTGCTACTTTGTTGAAATAAATTCATAGCACATTTTTCATAATTGCAGCCTAAGTGACAGTTTCCAATCCTCTTGAAAATAGAAAGTGAAACTCAACACTGGGAAGAGAGAGTGACAATGTGACAGGCAGGGAAGCAGCAGAGCGCCAGGAAAAGATTGATGTTGCTTTTTTACTAAATTTGTAGAAAAGTTCAATAGGAATTAAACTCTTTTTCTCTAAGCACACTGTGGGGAATTATGAAAGACAAGGCTAAGCTATGCTGAACTTGGCAGCTTATTTATTATTTTATAGATTTTTATTCAGAGAAGAACAAAACCAGGAAGGAACATACTCGCCACCCTTTCCCATCCATTCTGTCTTATTTCTGAATGGGCAGCTTCTGCTGCATGTGTCCTATTCAATTGAAGGTTTATTGTTTTCTAGAGTTGGTGGGAATTGGAAAAACAAATGAAGTTGCACTTTTCAAATCCATCCAAAAAAGAGGGAAAATTATGAGACTTATGAAAGTACTGTAACCTGGACATTATGGCTTTGTTGCTGTACCTCAATAGCTATCAACTGAGAGTGGGTTTATCTCCTAGATGTCAGCCACTGTACAAGGACATTTTTGGTTGTCAAAACTGGTGGATGCTGTAGCATCTAGAAGGTATGAGATAAACACCCCCACCCCAGTGAATGGGACATCCCTTTTTCAACTACATAGCTCTCTTTGCACAAAGAATGGCTAAACTTGGTGTCAACCTCACCATGTTGAGAAGCACTGTCATAAGAGAAGCAAAGACATTGCCACCTGTTCTTCTGAATCACTTACAGATGGAAGGTTTCCAAAACTCTTTTAATTTGTATTAATTCTTGCTTATTAATTATAGAGTATTTGTAATGCAATAATAAAAATGCCATGTATATAGGCAATCAGAGACACTAAATTATGACAATAAGAGGCACAGTGTTTTTAAAATGCTCTTCACATCATACAGGCCTGAAACTTGGGAACCAGATGCTGCCCAGTGGCTGTGTGATCTTGGTTAGATTGTCTTCCTATGTCTGAGTCCCCTTATCTTTTAAGTATCTATGATAGTACTTCATTGGGGTTTTATAAACATTAATAGAAATAAGGCTATGATGGAATAAGTTGGAGCAGACTAAGACCATCAGTAATAACAACAGGGAAAAATGGAATAAACCATATCCTTATGAAGATATTGGAAAGCTGCTAAAGGAATCAGAGAGTTAGGGTCAAGGCCTCAATCAGAAAGAAGGTCATTAAGGAGACCCCTGAATTCTTCATGATGCTGTGCCCTGGAGTTTTTCATAGGATTAATCAGTAGATAGTATAAGACTGAGATGCTAGGAAGAAAAGTCAGCAGAACTTTTGATAACCTCCTAGAGCAAAAAAGGCAAAAATTGGAAAATGGGTCTATTAAGACAAACTAGACTTGAAAAGCAAAGTTGCTTGGAAAAAGAGAGATGCAGAGAAGTGAGCCAGGATCTGAGCCTGCTTCTCAAGGTGCTTGCCATAGGTTAAGATGTAAGGTGGAGAGTAAAAAACCCTGCAGAAATGGCTGGAAACCTACACTTTAATAGCCCCAAACCCCTACAGAGACAAGAAATGGAATTCAGGAGAAGGGGGGTCATGATGAGTTAAATGCTCCTTCAGGGCTGCACCCTATGACTGAGGGCAAGCAAGAGGTACCTTGAGCCTCCTGAGCCTTTGGTCCTAGCTCAGAGCAGATGTGGGAGGCTGAACAGGTGGTGGGTATGAGCCCTCATGAGGAGGCCTCTGTCCAGGAATAAAGGTCAAGGGCAGGAGCCTGGCACCCAACAGGGTAAAGAAGGAAGCCTCCTCTGCTATGGCCATGTCCATAGCAGGCTTCCTGACCCATTAGAATCAAAACAGGCTGAGAAGGGCATTTGTGCAGACCAGAGCTGTCAATGCCTGAGGAGGGTGAGGAGGCCTCTGCATTGGGAGGCAGCAGCAAGGGCAGGAGTTTCATTAAATACCGTGCAGAGGGATCAATGAGGAAAGCAGATGGAGGGGAGCTTCTGGCAGGTTGCTCACAGTCAGAGAAAGGAATCACAAAGGTGGAAAGGGAAAATCTGAAAAAATCCTTTTTTTTTCAATTGTTATAATTGGAGGTGTTTTATAAATTGGAGGGGTTGGTGTGAATTCTTTGTTCTTAAATGTGTTTGTGTGTTTAGGGATGATATGTATGTCTCAGAATGATGCATGATGCATGCATTACATTTGTGTGTGTGTGTGTGTGTGTGTGTGTGTGTGTGTTCTCTATCCCTGTCCACTTCTTAGAGAAATGGTTTATACTAGCACTAGGGTAGGAAGAAGATGAGTTAGAAATGTTTTGTATTAGAAAGTAGAAAGTACTAAACGAACACAAAAAGACTCCAGTTACACAATCTCAGAAATGGTGAACCTTAACATTAGTGATGATGCCATTGAATTATCACCTATTGAGTAAAACTGGAATCAAGGTTTTCATGTGGGTGAAAATAAATGGATAAGTAAATAGGGAAAGAGTGAATTTTTCTTTAAAGCACAATGTAATTAATAAATATAAAAAGAAGGGTGGAATTAAAAAAAACAAAACACTAAACTGTAATCAGAAAAGGAATTTGGTCAGCCTGGAAACACTAATGGTTAAAATAGTTTAAAGTTTAATGAGGAATGGTATATTTACTGAGTCTCAAAGTACCTCCCACAAAACACACATTGATTTCAAAGAGAAAGGCCTAGCTTTCTGCTGGATAAACCAGGTAAGATTCTGCCTTCATTCCATGATTAAAGGCAACATTATCAGTGAGACAAGTCAAAATCATGCACTAGTGAAGAGATTGAAAGGAAGACCCAGCTTTGTCTCTATCATGTAGTTGTCAAGAGCAGATAGCATAAATCTAATGCAGACAAATTTGATTGAGGAATATACTTTAAAATAAATGGCTGGATAATTTTCAAATGTGACCAGGTTATATAATTCCTAGCATGATAGAAGTACTCTTTCAAATTGAAGGAGGCCAGGGAAAAATAAAAAGTATACACAAAACCTCATTCAGGATTGTAAACTTTCTACAGAGAGTATTATTTGGGCCACTGCCAATAAGATGGAAACAAACCTATGGTGGGTTTCTGATGTCAGTGGTATCCAGGGAGAAATATTTGTCTGTAGAAAAGCATGCACAAGTATTTGGTGCTAACAGAGCACCAGGATGGCAAGGAATTTGTTCCCCAATACTTCCGGGATTAATTGTTCTTCGTACTGTTCCTGCAACTTTTCTGAAACTTTGAAATTATATTGAAATCAAAAGAGAGTTAAAACAAAACACAAGGGCAAGTCAAATTGCACTCAAATGAGTTATGAAATGGACTTCACAAACAAAATAAATGCAGTAAATAGACTGAAGAGAAGAAAGAATTAGTTCTATAAAAGGCAGCTCAGTAGAAAATATCCTGACTGAATCACAGATAGCAAAAAATGGTAGAAAATAAACAAAGGAGAAATTCATCAAATGGAACACAGTGAAGTAATAGAGGATTATTTTTTGTTACTGTTGTTTTCATTATATGGTCCTTGAAAGTAAAAGAAAGGACATTCATTGGGAAGAGCAGTATTTGAAGAGATAAAGGGAAAATTGGAAACACAAAGGTATATTTACTTCATGGTGCACAAAGGTCAATGGATGACATATAACTTCAACTTTTGTGTACCTAACACCATAGCCTCAAAACTATATCAGACAAAAATTAAATGAATAATAGCATAATCTGTAGTCTTTTGGGGATTTAACATGCTTCTCTCAGTAAGAACCAAAAATCAGTGAGTGTAAAGAAGACATGAACATGGAAATAAGTAAAACATAATGTTAAACAGTAGAAACCAAGAACACATATCCCAATTCCTATAGAGGTTCAGGATGTGATGCATGGTATAGTCATTGGAAGCAGATAAACTCTCCTGCCATACACAATCATAAACCTGGGACACAGGAATACACACACACACACACACACACACACACACTTGTACACACAGAGATACAAACAATTGTTTATAGACACAGAACAAAATTCAGTGAGAAAAAGATCAACTCTGCAATTGTATGTGATTATTATAATCCCTTTTCTAGTAACTGATAGAACAGTGGGATAGAAAATATATTAGAACAAATATACATCCAAACAACAGCATGAAACACTGTGGTCTAATTGATATATACAAAATTATGTCTAGCAATTGCAAAACACAGGTTATTTTTAAGAGCACATAGGCAAAATATGAATACACGCTTCACAAATAAACAGGAATTGTGTGAGAGTATGGAAATACAGACAGCATTATAAGTCAGCAGAAAATGCAAATTAAACTCATAGTGAGATACCTGTCAAGTTTTTTTCATGTATTTTGAAACTTTATTTTCTGCATTTGATTTATGCTTCCATTTTTATCCTCATGAAATATGCCTTTTATTTCTAGAACTATCCTATCTTAAAGTCTACTTAATTAATATTAGTAAAGCCCTACCAATTTTCTTATGCATACATTTTGCAGGGTACACATCATTCCAATATACTGCTCCCCTGCATACAACCCAAATAGCACTAATCCCCTCAGCAGGGTCTGGCTTTCTATCCTACAGAGTCCTTTTCAATGGAATAACAGTTTTGAGGATTTTAGCCTTCAGGATTTCAAAGGTGGGATTTTAATCTTTAGGGATTGTTTATTTTGGGGAACTTGATCTTTGGGGATTTTAAACCATAGGCTTTAATCTTACTGGATTTCACATTCTGGAGTATGATCTGTTCTACATATACAAGTCAAAAGAAGTGTTGTTAGTAACTTTAGAGGCACTCTCCAAAAAAGGATAAAAGTCCTCAATCTTATTAACCATGAAGGAAATGCAAATTCGACAAAGATAAACAATACAAAGAGTTGGTACTTACCATCACTGCAACCTTAAATTGCACAACCACTTTAGAAATCTCTTGGGCGTATATAAATATTCATTGTGCTGCTATTTGTTGCAGTAAAAAAAAAATCTAGAAATATGTAAGTGTTCATCACCAGGAAAATGAAAAAAAAAATAAGATATATTTATTTAGCAAAATACTTGAAGTAATAAAAATGACAAATTATGCCTCAACCTCAAAACATGGATGAATCTCATAAACATAGTGATGAATGAAAATGTCAGCCACATAATCACATATACCACATAGGTCTATTTATGTGATAGAAGTCACAATGTAGTTTTCTTTCGTAGAAAAGACAATGACTGGAAGAGACCATCAAGGTCCTTCAAGGTTGCTGCTAAAAATGTTCTATTTATTGATATCACTATTACAAGAAATCTTCATTTTGTGAAAATGGCAACATTTTCACTTCTCTTTTGTGCATTTTGCACTCCTGATTTATGCATGTGTATGTACATATATACACACGTGTGTATATATACATAGTGATGTTGTACTCAAATATGTTTTTTTAAAATTAAGTGGAAAGATATATTTAATACTTTAAAAACTAACTAGTAATAGGAAAACATACAAATCAAACTGCATGTGGTCATTGTTACTGTTACTATTATACGGCTTGATTTAATATAAAACATGCAGACTATCCTTCTAAAGAAAAAAGTTTTACATAATTGTAAAATTTAAGTGGAGTTGTTTATATTTTATTTTTATTGGTTGAGTCAAGGCTTTGGGGTTTATCATTTAATCCCAATATACAATTTGTCTCTTATAAAAATTTGCTTCTTAGGGGGATGATTTAGTGACATAGCTTATTGTCTGTTTTTCTTATTAACTTGGACTTTCACTGAGCCTCATTGAGAGGAGTAGCTGATTAAGAACACTCAGAAATTGTGTTGAATCCACATATCTGCAAAGCTCCTTTAGATTTTTCAAGTGCAAAGTGTCATAACATTTGACTGCTGATGTTGGTGAGATATATCCTGCAGAGAAATAACACTACGTGAACTCTTCAATTTTTAACAAGAAAATGCTCAACAAAATCTCAATTACTTCCAAAATTTGGAAAGTTCAAACAAAAAGTAGCCTTGAGCAAAAAATAAAATTTAATTTCAGTATTCCTTTGATTTGTCTGGAAAACATAGTGTCTCTGATTATGTTTGAAATTCTAATAGATGAGCAAGGGAGGCATGTTTTTAACTTGCTGGAAGATCTTTTGCTACCACAATTTAAGAAGCTATCTACTAGGAAAGAAGCCATTGCATGATGCCAAACTCAATTGCTGGCTCATTTGTTTCAGACCTATTGAAGCCCTGTGACTAGGTCACAAAGTTTACTTTGTATGTTTGTTTACTAAACTGTTCAAGTACAATATAAGAAAGGAAAATCTTAAGAAGACTAGAACAGATAATGTTAAGACTCTTTAAACTGTGCTGTAGAATCCCCACATACTCTAGGTTCTGCTTAATTCTCCTTTTAAAGTAAAACTTATTCTTTTAACTATGGCATTTAAACATATGCTAAAGAGAATTTGAAAAATCAGTAATGATAAAAACAAGAAAAAATTTCACATCCCTAGCCAATAGCCAATATAACCATTGCTTATAATTTAATATAATTTCTATCAGTTAATTCACGTTATACTTGTTAGCAAAGTTGAGATTATACTTTATATATAAATTTAAGCTATTTTCACAGATTATCATATTCCTATTTTAATAACCGTCATGTTTAAATTAATAATATTTTATGATTACACAATAATGTAACTAATTCACTGTTGAACCTTAAGACATTTCTAATTTTGATGAATTAAATATTATTGTGCATAAACTCTTTTATGTATTTATAGTTATGACTATGATGGTTAATCTTACCTGTAAACATGACTGGATTGACACACACCTAGAAAACTGGTAAATTACATTTATGGGTGTGTCTGTAAAGGTATCTCCAGAGACCGCAAGGAAGTAGGTCAGCAAACTGAGGGGGAAGCCCATCCTGAAAGTAAGAGGGCATTGCCCAATAGGCTAGGGGTGCAGAGGGAACACAAGTGCAGGCAGGGGAGTGTGTGTGTGTGCCAGTGCAGTTCTTCCTTAGTGGGCACATTTGCCACTCTGCCATCACCAGCAGACTTTAGACTCCAGATGCCTCTGCTTTTGAGCATAGATACACCAGCAAATCTCCAAGAAGCTTTCAGACCTTTAGCCTGAGACTGGGGCTACTCAATGGTCTTTCTTGTTCTGATGCTTTCAGTTTCTTGGACCAAGGAGCTAATGGCCCTCCACCCTCAGACGCCACTGTGGGACTATCTAGCCTCTGAGAGTTCAGGGCAATCTAATAAATTCCCTCTTATAATTACATACATACACACACACGTGTGTGTATGTATATATGCTATAAACATACATAATAATATCTGGTTAATAACATGAAGTAAAATCATTGGAGCAAAAAAAAATTTGAATATATATTTAATCAATCTCTTTAGGGGATTATTGATCAAACTTGTCATGGGAATATTATAGAATGCTGGGTTTTATTTGTTTGGCTTTTATTTGTCTACCCAAATCTTCCAGATGTTGAGTGCATATATTAAGTCTGATTATTTTTACATATACTGCACATAGCAATTTGGTCAAAGGCATATAATTTAAGAGAATTGTTTTTCTTATACCATCTTATACTACAATTGTTAGAATCAAGAACGATAACAGCTTATAGTTACATTTAGAATCCTTCGTTTTGATGCAGCAGGTAAGTAACTGGATGACTAGAAAGCGAGAAAGCAAGGAAGAGTGGGTGAAATTAGGCATTTAATTAGGTGAAATTAAATGCCATTTGGCATTTAATTTACCAGGTCTATGGAAATGCATCCTGAGCCAAATCTAAGCAAAGATTTTTAAAGACAAAAAGTTGGATGATAACTCAATCATTGTACATATATGGTACATAGTTGGTATTAACTGCTCTTGAGATGGGTTTTACCTTTTTTGATTAATTAGTAAGGATCAGCTTCGGATATTCCAGCCTAAGTTATCTGAAATCTTCCATAGGTAATGTGAGGGTGAAAAGGGGAGAAAGGACTAAACAATTTTAAACAGGCAAATAGATTTGGTCAAATCTGCATTGACAAATGCTAGCAGTATTGCAGACGACAAATTGGATTTGTTCAGGGAGTGATGGAGTAAATCTCAAGGGTGAGCCAGCACCCATCATTATGGAATTGTTGTTCATTTCTTGGCAGTGTATATAATTTTAGACAAAATGTTTAAGAAGGGTTACACTGACCCTTAAATGATCTGGGGTATGTTAATGTGTCAGAGAGCCTGCTAGGAGATTGCATTGCTTATGTAAAAGAGGTTGTTGTTTTCTTAAATTACATTTTGGGCATTTATCAAATAAATGAGTTTGTTTAGATTCAAGAAAAATAATTTCTCATTTGGATTCTGTTCTGCACATGTGATGTTGAGCTTTGCATGGAGTCTTAGGTGGGGTTTATTATGAGAGAGTGCTGCTCCTTAGCTCATCCCTGGCTCTGGGGTAAACTGGCAAGCATGCCACACTGATTGGTATATTTTCATTCCTAATAATGTTTTGGCACATCTGTGGCTTTGAGGTGCCTAGAGGAAATCCCTTTGGCCATTGGGACCATCTTCTATTAGGGATTTAAGTTAAATGATCATCAATTAATCAAACAATACCCCTCCCTTTTTGAACCACTGCAGAGTTCATTAGCAAGAAAGAGAAAAAGTTTGGTTTAATATTTGCTTATAATTATAGGGGTTAAGATAAAATTGGAGCAAAGATACAATATAATTGTGCTTATATTTATAAATCTGAACTTGGTTATAATAACTTTTGCTTGTATCCTTATAGCTAAGACTTTAATTCTTCATCGTAATTGTTAAATAAATATAATAAAGCAGCATCTTTATATACCTTAATATAACTAGGCCACTTTGCCCACTTTAGGTATTTTTTAATGATAAATCACTTTGTAAAGAAGGCCAACAATAACTACCATTTTGATTAGAACTCACAAGGTCTATTATCTTCAAAACAACTTGTTAAAAATTTTATTCAGAAATGCTTTGAAATCCCAGATAAATAGTATCTGATATTTAAAACAGATATATTATTGTTTTGCTATAAATTAGAAATCAGCATGCTGTACTGATAATTTTTATTAACTATGTGCTATCATAGAATGTGATTTTGGGGGCTGTTGTTACAGTGAAGTTTTGATGCTAAAACTCTAAGTCACACTTTCACTTGGTAAGTTTAACAACATAGAGTTCTAATGTGAAACTTTCTGGAAGATAACCCCTGACAATCTGTATCCATGCTTGCATTCACCTTCAAACTTCAACATTTGCCTCATAGATAATATATAAGGCAAATACAATAAACTATGAATCAGGAGAGCTAGATGTTACTCTGACCTTTGCCATCCACTATCGGAATGATACTGTGCAACTTCCATTATGCCTTGGGGTTTCAATCTCCTTCTATGGAACTCACATGTATAGAGCTGCATAATCTTTCTGAGTTCCACAATTCTATAATGCTACACTATGTCAAATGGGATAACTCACAGTAGTGGCACAGTGTCCAAACACACCCTCAGTACCTAGAATAAAACTTGAGTCTCTAATGTTCATAACTAAAACAAATGCATGTCCGTTCTTTTGTTCAATGATTACAATAGAATTTAAGATGACGTGCAAGTTTAATTTCAGAATAAATGATAGCTTCTAATTCTGTTCTGCACCAAATGCAAGTATATACTCAAGTGACAAACCAGATCAGGAAAGAGGTACTCCTCACAGCAATGTTGAAATTGAATTATTAAAAAGGAAGTCATTCCCCAAAAACTAAGACTGATGGAGTCAGATGAGTAAAAACAGAAGCTGACCCATTTGCACTGTATGAAGGTAGGAGTAGAGAAAAAGATTTAAGTCACAATTTTCAAAGGACATGGAAATATGAACTCTAATTCTACAAAAGCATCATACAAAGAAGTGTCATAGTCTTGGCAGGTTAGCAGAGTACATACAAGGAAATACTGAGCAAGCAGGATTTAGAACTCTAGATTGGCAAGAGGGTCTTTCCAGGGATCTTAGAACCAATTATATGGACAAAGATTGATAAGCATGTAATTTACATTTGTCAAAACCTGTAGAATATTCAACACTAAGCCTAAACCTGTGTAAATGACATATTTCAGGTCATAATAATGTGTCCACATTGGCTCACTGATTGTGAAAATGTATGATCCTAGTGTGGGATCTTGACAGTGAGGAAGGCTGTGTATATATGAGAGCAGAGAACATAAAGAAAACCTGTGTACCTTATGCTCAATTTTGCTATGATTTCAAAATCCTTTTAAAATTAGAATCTGTTTTAAAATGCATAGCATGCCTTTTACATTTGAATAATTTAGAAGAGTTTTGGAGGAAAATTTAGGCATCTGGCAATTAATCTTGGTTTCCAGAAAAAAATCTGTAACAAAGGAGACCTAGAGATCAACAAAAAAGCAAGAGTTCTATACAGATTGTGAAGTTTGGCTTTGTTAAATCTGGCCATGGATTTCTTGCCTGGATTAAGGTCAAGTGGTAAACATGAGTGGAACCTCAAATAAAAGCTATAGAGTAGCCCACTAATCTATGGGGCATAGATGTTCTGAGATCCCCAGTGGATGTATCAAACTGAGGATAACACTAAACATTGTAAACACTACTTTTTTCTCTGGAGTTTAATTTATAAATTAGTTACAGTAAGAAATTACCAATAAAACAAAATGATAACAACACCTTAATTCAAACATGATCTTTTTTCTCACCCAAAATTCCACTCAGACTCCTGTCTGTCCTGTGATTACCTGAGATATTTCAATGCCCATGCGAAGAGATGCAGTGAGGTGAATGGCACAGTTTTGTGAGGTGGCCTTAGGCTGCTAGTGATGTATTGATGACACATCAGAAGGAGGACTGTCAGCTTTATTTTTGGAGCAGGAAGGCATGAGGTCTCATCACACTATTTATAATCATACAAAATTTAAAACATGAATTATTTATTTCAGGAATTTTCCGTTTAATATGTTTGTACCATGGTTAACTGCTCATGGGCTCCATGAAGTTTGCAAGGGGAAAAAGGCAGAGTCAGTGTAAAGAGAAACCAACTATCCTCTCACCCTTCTTAGGAAGAGAACTCAGAAGACATAAACTACCACTATTGATAACAACAGTATATACATTAACATATAGCAAATGAACCCTGTTTTTTAAGTATGAAAAACAATCACTAAAAATGTTTCATACAAAATGATAGTATATTAATATCATAAAAACTGTGATATGTAAATGGCATACTTTTGGGGAGGATAGGAGTAACTAACTAAAAGGAATTTTATACTGCAGCTGGAAATACTTAACATTTATACTTCATTGAAAATGTCTCATTTCTCTGTGTAGTTTGCAGATTAGAGTAAGAATTTGTGCCTGTACAGTTATTACTAAATTAACAATATTGCTAAATTCCTTAAAAGTTATCACTAGGATTAAAGCCTGAACTCATATTTGTTAATTATTATAAAGTTTTAAATTTTAATCTCTCAAACTTATATATGCATGACAGGGAAGGCATACTGAGTAATTCCTTAGCTTTTAAACAGATTTGCAATAAATAAAGAACCGTTTTGAGGTTTATACTTATAGATTTAAAAACAAACTCTCAAATCACTCATGAGATAGATCAGAACTGGTTTCAATTTTTTGAAAAATGGTATGCTGCCTTTCAAATTAACATCCTGTGTTTGCATTTTGATTCCTTTTCTGGAAAAGGATCATAAGCTCCTTTTTTAGGAAGAGCAAGACAAATGCATTATAATGATTTTTATATGGACAGTCTGCTTTCAGATAAAAGGTAAGACTCTAACTTTTGCTATGCCACTCCTGGATAAGAATTTAAAAACAACACAAGTCAATAAAGATTAAAGTTAAGGCCAAAACGAAAAGACTACAGCACCAGGGTTTCATGTGAACCATTTCAGCTGACCACTTTTCTGTGTCCACACTTTGTAAGTTCCCTGGACTTAATTGTTTTTGATTAATTGCCACAGATCAATATTACTGTGTGCTTAACTACATGTTCTAGTAGTTTCTTTTTGGAGATGCATTTTATCCTTGTTTTTACATCAAAGTTAAATGTTTGTATCATTTAATGAAGTGAATTCTTCTCAGCACTTACTACCAAAAGCAGATGTTCAGGTTCCCCATTAAAGGCAAATGTTTTTGACTCTTTATATGTTTATGTTGATATTTGTTCTGAAATCTCTAAATAACATGCTCATCAGATGCTGGCTAATACTGAAGGTAATAAAGTGTTATGCCCTCTCTTTTGGGTGGGTACCTTGCAAATCTTCCCAGTTTTTATCCTAACAAAATATTCCTATTCGTACTTAATTTTTAATTCACAA
Organism: Geosciurus inauris; assembly: GCA_004024805.1. Taxonomy (NCBI): domain Eukaryota; kingdom Metazoa; phylum Chordata; class Mammalia; order Rodentia; family Sciuridae; genus Geosciurus; species Geosciurus inauris. The sequence goes on from PVHX01005935.1 coordinate 44,034, forward strand.
TTTTGATATTTTTTTCCCTGAAGAGAACACTGAAAGCTCAAAGCTTCATAAGAACTGGCATCATTTCTGAGTCTGAACCTGTTATATTTTGATTTTAGGGTTTATTCTGAAATTTGACCCTGTAGCTCATCTCTGTCATAGGTTGAACAGAAGCCCCAAGATGGCTGTATAGGAATGCCCCTGGATCATAGCTCTGTACAAGTCCTGGGCAGTTACATCTCCAGAATTAGAGTTCACAGGGCTCCAGGAGAGCTATGAACATAACTGAAGGTATGTATAATACATTGGGAAACTTGAAAAGGTGCTTTTTACAATTGGAGAAAATATGTGGGGTAAATTGGTCATAATTTTTTAAAAAAATTATTTAACCAATCAAGCAAACCAAAATTTCAAGATAAATAAGTATAGGAAGTAAAGAGAGAATAACTGCTCATTCTTAAAAGTAAAAAATGATTATAAAATACTGTATGGATGACCTAAGACTAGAATTTGCCTAATCATAACAAATTATTATATAATTACATTGGAATTAGTGGAAGAGTGTGTGTGTTTATGTATTTTCAACAAGAGGTGGAGGAATGAAGATAAAGATAAATTTTCAGATCCCTATGTAGTAAATGAGTGAGACATTTCTGAAACAAACAAAATGGCAACAAAGAGCAGTATAAGCATATTAAGTAGAAATACATAGATAAACATAAAAAGAAATGGCTAAAATAATTATAAGTCATTTTCATGATGTGAGAGATGGGGAGGGGTAAGTAGAAATATAGCTATTTTTTCTAATGATCCTTCACTACTTAAAACAACATACAAAATTATATCTCATTAAAATCTTCTGAGAGATCAATGATATTACAAGTGTACCATAAGTACAGAATGCTAGTAAAGAATCAGGTAGAAAAGGGGAAAGAGTTCAATATTGAAGATATGATCGTTCAAATGAAAGGCAAATAAAATATCTAGAAGACAGACAAATAAAATGTCTAGAAGATATAGTTGAGGAAATCTCTCAGAAAGTGCAGCTACAACAGAGGTACATATATGGAAAACAAAGAACACAAGTTGAAGTGCAGAAATCATTCTGAAAGATTTGACCTATACTAACACACCTTTGTATAGCAATTGCCAAATACCAGTCACTAATGTAAAATGTTACAAAAAAAAATTCATTCAAATCAAAAACATTTTCTGCGGATAGTCTATTGTTTTGGCAAGTGAGTAATTCTAAGTTCGGAGATGTTAAGCTGATTAGTCCTTACACCCATGGTTAGTAAGGACACAGTTTATATCTGCAATCAGGCATTGTGACTCCAAATTATATGCTATTAACTGCTACACCATACTGGAATGGAGAAGATTATCAACTAAATTATTTAAGAACATTTTCTAGGATTAAAATGTATGAGTTACCAGTTTTAAAATATCCATTAAGTACCCAGAAATGGAAAAAGATGACCATCCTCAAAGTTTCCTGGCAGAGAAATTAAACACTTAAATATATACATTTCAAGATTGCAGAATGACATTGAACTCTCTAACAAGATTGAAAGGTAGAAAAAAATAGAATACAGTCTTTTTAATTACCAACCTAGAATGGTATATTATACTTCACCTAATAGTACAATATGAAGACTAAATAAGCATATTTTCATAAATGTACAGTCTTACCAGTTTATCTCCCTAGAGAATTTTTTTTTCTTTTAAATCTTTCCCAGACTGGGCTAAATGTCATCCTGTCTTCTCTTAGATTTTGGGAAATCTTTGCACACAAATCCTAACAAAATTCCATTAAACACACCTTTCCCTACCCCACCCTTCCTTCCTCCTCTTTTCACAAAAGTTCTTGAGAAACTCCTAAATATTAGGTATTCCCACATTTAAAAAAAAAAACAACAACAAAAAACAGATCCTATAGGAGAATATGAATCAGTATGCAAATAAATACAAAAGCTCTTAAAACCCAAAGGAAAACTATTAAGAGTGCAATTTGCCCAAATTAAATGTTAATATCCTCAAGGGGTATGTTTATTTTTGCATCCCCAGTGACTAGCAAGCTGTTTTTCACACAGTGGCATTTAATAAAATTAAAACAATAAATTTTCATGAATTATATACATGTGTTTATTTTCCTAGCTATCAAAAACAGATTGCTTTGCATAAAAATCTAGTGGAAACAATGTTGATAGTTTGCATGCACATATCCAAGAGTTAAATTTTATGTTTTGCTGTGTATTAGGGCTCTTAACATCTGTCTTAACCCTTTTTTTTTTTTGTACACTATGATTTGAACACAATACACAACACTGAGAACAATTATCCCTTTGCTATTTTTGCCATTTTTTGGTAGTTGTTCAGTGGAGATGAGGATTGCAGATGATCTCTCACTAGTTTGTAGAAAAAATTATTTTCAACCTGTTTTGCAATTCCCAAATTCCATGAGCAAGCCACAATCCCACTATAAGATTCTTCAGGGCTGACAGTGTCATGCCCAATTTAACAGTAGATAGATAAATGTGATTAAATAGTGTTCTAAATGTAATTGCACTGTGGTGGGAAATGGGATAGTAAAGCAGATTACAATTATTACATAATGTGCTAGCCGGCTTTATGTACATTGTTCCTGTTTATACAATAATCAAGTCTTAGCAGCTCTGAATGTGTTAAATATACAGCTATGGGGCTGGGGCTAGGGCTGGGGCTCAGTGGTGGAGCACTTGCCTAGCATGGGTGGGGCACTGGGTTCCATCCTCAGCACCTCATATAAATAATAGATTAATGGAATGGAGATCCATCAACAACTAAAAACATATTAAAAAAATATACAGCTACCAAGCCCTTTGTTTCATTAGTTTCAGTAACCCCTTCACTCAAAATAAACAAAAGACACACCACGGATGTACTCCTTAAGGTTAGCAGTAGGAATCAACCAAGTCTTTAGGCTAAGTAACTTTATTGGTAGTTTTACGGTTGGATTGGAAATGGCTATGAATTGCACCTAATCAATTTCTGGATTTTGTGTTGTGTGTTCTTGAAAAATAGCAAGAAGATTTTTCTCTAAACATGGATTTTAGAAAACACACCTCATTTACAACTTGTTTTATAATTGTCTATTCTGGCAGCATAGGGCTTTGAAAAAATACTACATTAATTTGCTCTATTTTCCTATCAATGCCAAATGTAAATAAAAATGCTCACACTGGATTTCAATATCTATGGAAAATATCAATACATTCTCCATTAATTCCAAATTTTGTTTAAAATTTGCATAAATATTTTAATTTCTTCAAATAAATGAGACATGTATATTATTTTCATCAATAAATAAAGTGGAATTAAGTACTATTCTGCATCTTTTCTTGCTCTGCTTTGCTCATCTCCTTTTACAGTTTTCTATTCAAATTCTACTAGTCAATAGTTCTGAACTACTTTCATTCTATAAATGATCCACACTTTCGAAACTAAAAAAATGAAACATTTCAAACTTCTAATTTTATATTACTTATTTTAAATTTCTGTAAGACCCTGTGACACCCTGACTACTTGTATAATAAAAATGTAGTTGAACTGCTTGTCTCTTGTTCTTACTAAGGTGAAAATTTTATAAAGCCATCCTTGTGTTCTAAGCACATTATCTTAGTTGGAGCACATAACAGGCTCTCAGCATATTCACCGAACAAGTGCATAAAGCAAAAAGTATCAAAGTTATGTAGCAGCTATTAGATTAAATGAAAACATTGAACTAAAAACATTTACTATGTATATTTGAATGTTGGAAGGTTATTTTGCCAAGACTGGTAAAATCAATCAGTCATATTTTTTCATAATGGTTGAATGAATCAGTAATACACATTGACTTGAGAATATTGGAAAAAATATCCAGATGTTTATTGCAACTTAAGTCTATTTGAGTCTATTTTACTAATATCATGATATCAGATTTTTGAGCAGTGCATATTTCTTCCATTCAGGTCATTCAGACACTTTCAGATTTATGGTATGCAATCCTTCTGTTAAAAGAGCTGTTTTAGTAACTCAACGTGGTATCCAGAGAGAGAAGGTCAGTGGGACTATAACAAGATTAGCTGTCTGTTATCACATTTTCATAGCAATGAAAAACACATTTGTGGTTAACTATGGAACAACCAAAAGGTGTGTGAGGATTTCAAGGTAAAAGACTAATACAGTATTAGGATTCAAAATGTAAAATGCTGCAAGATTAATGTCATATGACATTAGTTGTTCCAACATTTCTCTATTCTCTTGAAGTCCTGAACACAGCGTGTTTTTAGTCAGCTTTTCTTGTTGCTGTGACTAAAGAACCCGACCAGCACAATGGTAGAGGAGAAAATGGTTATTTGAGGACTCATGGTTTCAGAGGCCTTAGTCCACAGAAGGCTGGCTCCATTTCTCAGGGCTCAAGGTGGGGCTAAGCATCCTAGTGGGACAGTGTGGAGGAGCAAAGCAGCTCACATCACAGTGATCAGGAAGCTGAGAGAGAGTCCACTTTGCCAGATACAAATATATACCCAAAGCCATGCCCCAATTCCCACCTCCTCCAACCATACTCTACCACTTAAGTTACCAATCAATTAATCCCTACCAGGAAATTAAATCACTGATTACGTTAAGACTCTTACAATCCAATCATTTCTCCTCTGGACCTACTTGCATTGTCTCACAGGTAAACTTGAGGGGGACACCTCACACCCAAACCATAACACAGCCCTTTCCTCTGACATGTAGCTGATGAATCTGCTTGCCTCGTCCTGGGTAGTCTCAGTGCTACTTCATGTGCAGTTAAGAAACTTTCCCTCCTTTGTTTAAATTATGTTGAATTCTACTTCTAGTATCTTTTCTACAGAAATATTGATAAAAGTAATCTACACTTATGCACAAGCATACTAATTGTAGTATGCTAATAATAACAAAATTTTGATAAGTGCATTTGAACTGGTAAGTTAGAAACTTGGAATAACTGTGTGAAAGCTCTCCTGTGTGGACCTCTTAAAAGAGATCTATACATAAGTACAAGTTATGGTTAAGAAAGCAAAGAATAGTATGTATGTGATTCTATTTATACTAAATGGTAACAAATTAAGTATGTTAATGCATGCCTAGAAAATACAGAGAAATGGATGTCAACTTTTTATCAACAGTTTGCCCTGGAGGAATGATTCGGGTATGGCTGAAATTCATTTTCTCTTTTACCAAATTTCAGTAGTATTCAATTGTTTAATATACACTGAATTCAATTTGTAGTTATAAAAGTTATTTATAGAATAGCTATTTAGTATTTTTTCTTCTCTTTTGCAAATTTGACTTCAGATAATTTTAGTTTTTTCCTCCTTCCCCAGGCTGGTCCTTCCAGGGACAATTTTAATTTCTTCCTGTTCTGAGGAGTTCAGAGCCTTAATTACTCAACTATTTGATCATATACCTGTATGTTCAAGGTTTCATCATGGCTTACAAGGTCCTTAAGTTTACAAAATAAATGCCTGACAAAATAAGCAACAAATAAATAAGCAAAAGAACAAAAAAAAGTTCAACAATACATTTTTTTTCCTCTAGTAAACTTTTAGAACAAGTTACTCTATTAATCTGCTTCCTCACCTATCATTTCTTAGCTCATTGGTTCTATGATGCCTAGTAAGAACTTAAAAATTATTAATATATATTTTTTTCATTTTGTAACTCAAGGGTTGGCAAGATTTTGCTAACAAAAAATGGCCAGACAGTATGAATATTAGTCATTGCTGGTCATAATCTCTACTAAAACTAAGGCAGCCACAGACAAAATACTTAAAAAGTGAGTGTGGCTGTATTCCAGTAAAACTTTATAAGTAAATATGGCAGGCTGGATTTGGCCTATGTGTTATTTGCCAACTATTAGTTAATTGCAAAAACTTAATTTGCAATTATTATTCATCATCTCTCCAAAGCATTTGATACTGTCTTCTTCCCATCTGAAATGAAACAGTCACGTCTGGGGAGAACCATTTGTGTTTACCAAATATTCCATGAGTCCTCAGACATTTCCCAGTCATCTATGCACTTAGATTGGAACATATGACTCATTATGAATGTCAGGTCTGAGTGAAGTGATGTGCATTCTTTGTTGCCTAACCCATTAAAAATTAGGGTATGAAGAAATCCAGGATGCCAGAATTTCTGGACCACTGTACCAGGGAGTTTTGGGTCACATTGAGAGGCGTTGCTAAGAAGAACGCTGACAGCTGACTGCTACATAAATGAAATACACTACGGCATTAAGAGGCTGAGTTGCATGGATTTTGAGTTTCTCCCTAGGAGGAACATACCAATGGCTAACTTCATGCATATTCTGCTAGAGTTTTCCAGAGTTTACCTCATGTCTCACGTCACATCTTTCCAAATGTAGAGTATATTGTCTACTGTTTTTGGAAATATATCTTTTCTATTCTCGCTCTCTTTTTTTCTGTCTCTGATTAACAATATATTTCATATTTTCATATTGTTCCATAGATCCCTGAAAGCCTCTTTTCTTTTTCTGTCCTTCAAAATAATAATTCTTAGGATAAAATTTTAATTTCTTACTTCTATCATCTTCACTTTGACATTATACCTGCATATTTTTATTTAGCTACACTTCTATTTAATCATCTTTTTCCAGTTCTATAATTTCTATTTAATTATTTTTCATTTTCTTTTCTCTATTGGCATTTCCTAAATGTTTGTTCACTATGAATACATCTTGATTTTTCTTTCAGCAGAAGAGATTACAATCTTTGTCTATAATATTGCAACATCTGGGGCATATCAGGTAATGTATCCATTGACTTTTCTGACATAGTATTTTATATTCTTTGTTGGAGAATTTTATTGTATCCTTATCATTGTGATTACTAATTTTGAATAATGTATCTTTCTACAAAGATTTCTAATTCCTTTTAGTTTAGCAGGTAAACTTGTTTAGCTGGGCATGGTGGCGCACGCCTATAATCCCAGCACTTTGGGAGGCTGAGACAGGAGAATCGCGAGTTCAAAGCCAGCCTCAGCAATAGCGAGGTGCTAAGCAACTCAGTGAGACCCTGTCTCTACATAAAACACAAAATAGGTCTGGGGATGCGGCTCTGTGGTTGAGTAACCCTGAGTTCAATCCCCAGTACCCCCCCCCCAGAAAAAACTTGTTTAACTTAAATTATAATCTGTACCTTTTGGGAAGAAGCTCAGATCTCTTCTGTTCATTTTTTTTTCTTTTTCTTTTTTTTAAATCTGCATGTTAAATTTGATCTTATGCAAGGGTGTTTCAGGATTAAGTCAGAGGTTTGGCCTCCAGAGCTCATACATACATGTGGCTCATCTTCTTTCTCTCTCTTTTCTTGATCACTGATTTACTTTTAAGAAGCTGTCTCTTTGTGCAAGAAAGTTTATGGTTTTCACCCAACTTATATATAGCTGCTCCTTGATTTACAGTGGGGAAATTTAAAATAAGAAATTTAAAATATTTAAAATTTAAAATTTAAAATATTTAAAATTTAAAATAAGAAATTTAAAATATACTTAATATACCTAATTCACTGAACATGCTAGTTTAGGCTAGCTTACCTTCACAATTAACATTAGCTGGGCATGGAGGTAGGTATTAAAACAAAATGAATTTGGACCCCCACTCCAGCACTCTGAATTAAGAGCCATTTTTCTTCTGTGCAAAAGGAGACTGAAGGGTTGCACCAAAGAAGCAGGGCATGGATAATGCTCCTTTCTCAGCCTAACATGGGCCAATCAAACCTGCATATGTCCATTTCCTGCCTTCTGTCTCACTTCTCTGCTGCCTCTTCTTTAAATGTTCTGCTCAAAAATTTCAAAAGTGAAATTTGGGGAACAATACATTTTTTCTATCTTCCTTCAAGGATGGCTTTGGATAAAACCTATTTCCCTACAAATTTGACTCTGAATATTTGTGGAACATTAAGCAATGCAGCCCAGCCTCCCTCTCCCTAGGTGATACTGGTGCTGATCAGTAACAGGATCCAGAGGGCAGAAGAGGCTAAAGGAAAGCAGACATCCCGTGAGGCAAGACCAATGCAGTACTCAGGGCAGTTTGATCTCTCAATTTATTTAGTGATGGTTAATTAATAATGAAGCTCTCAGAACTGAAATAAATGGGTAGCCCACTAAGGTTGATTTTGCAGTTTATAATGAGGAATCTCTTTCTTTGACATAAAGAAAACCAAGAATCATAAGAATGGCATCCTGGTAACTTTCCTTATTCCAGGGTATGGGTCAGATCACAATCAACACTCTTCAAATGCAGAAAAATTCAGAACTCCTTGAGGAGGAATACTGCCATTGCATGATTCTTATGGTATACTGGGAATGTTCCTTGATCTTTCCAAAGAGACCTAAAACAACTCAATCTAGTAACTGTGCCTATGGGAGAAAAGTAGTAATTGGATATCACCTCTTGGTGAATATGAATTATGGGGATGCCCAAACATTACTGGTCTGGCAGTCAAGGTCAATGGGTCAGATGATTAAAAGATGTCTGCCTTAATCTTCCTCCTAATAGGATCCATAAAACCAAATTATAATTTGAACCTGTACCCTTGGAATCTGAAAGAATTAGCATAATAGCTCACTGACAAGGGAAGTAAAGGCCACCATGGGTGAAAAGGACAATTAAAAACGAAAGCAAGCTGGGCATTGTGGCACAGGCCTGTAATCCCAGCAGCTCCGGAGGTTGAGGCAGGAAGATAGTGAGTTCAAAGCCAGCCTCAGCAAAAGTGTGGTGCTAAGCAACTCAGTGAGATGCTGTCTCTAAATACAATATAAAATAAGGCTAGAGAAGTGGCTCAGTGGTCAAGTACCCCTGACCACTTGATCCCCCTGCCAAAAAAAAAAAAAAAAAAAAGCAAAACCACACATACTAGGGGATCATAGATGTTAGAGTCATCATGAAAACTTTAAAGAATCAGGAATGTTGATCCTTATCACATTCCCATTTAAGACTCCATCTTAGCAAATACAAAAGATAAATGCATCTTGGAGAAACACAGTGGAATATCTTCAGTTTAATCTAATCATCATTCCGATGCAGCTGTTCTTCCAGATATGGTCTTATTACAGGAACAGATCAATTTAGTTGGCAAGCAGCTATTGACCTGACAAATACTTCTTCTCCATTTCAATAAGATAAAACAGCACAAGAGGATTGCTTTTACCCTATAAGCCAAGCAATAAAATATTATCATTTGCTTCAGGGTGATTCACCCTCTATACAGGATTACCACTCATCTTTAAGGTACCATTGGTTTAATTTAGGGACAAAAAATGTTGAGAAATTAGAAAAATTTGATCCCTGGGATAAACAACTGGAAAAGTTCCACCCTGAGGAGGAGGGGACAATTTGATAAAAGATACCTTTTTTCATACCGTTTTCTAGGTGAATGCATCCCAATTCCAGCACAAAGATGGGAGAACTAAGTGCTGATTGAATTTTCTCCTTCATTTGCTCTTTCAGCTTGGTGCCTTTATGTACTGCACAAACTATACTACCACACGTGACAGACCAAATTATTTAATATAATTCAAATTATGGAGATTTTGAGCATTGTGGTGGTTAAAAAAATCATCTGCTACATGATATCATATTTCAAGAACATGATTGCAGAAAATAGTAAGTTTTTTGATGGCTTGGTAACATGCTTGTATTCTGAGATTGAAAGATAGAGAAATACAGGAATCTGCCACCTCAGGGAATTTTCTGAAGAGCTAAAGATTTGGGATATGTCAAGGTGTTCCCCCTGAGGGAATGGGACAAAGTTATCTAACCCTGTGCCCTCAAACACTTACAAAAAAGGCCCCTGATAGATTTAGCCATCATATATCATATTTTAGGGGAAATATACCAACATATTTTCTGTGTTACCCCAAATGCAGCTCGTTCTTCATGGCGCGCATTCCAGAAGGGCCCTTGAGCTTGTTCAGTTTGTATTTACTTTTCTCTTCGGCTCCTAAGGACTCCATAAGGCTCCAACTCTCTATGCCAACTGATGATAAGCCAAGATGAGAGTGCACAAGCAAAGTCCCTCGGGCTTTGAAACTCTGTAGTGCTTACTTAGGGAAGTAGCTATGTAATAATCCTTTGAAAATAGCTCTTGCTTGCTAGGGACCATTTTGGAGAGTGAGCATCTGTCCATGAGGCATCAACTTACTATTTTTTCCCAGCAGCTCATCCAGACTGGATGCATAAAAATCTACTCAGCCATTTGATCCAAGCATTCCAGTAGCATTTTCCCATCAGATGGATGTAAGTTATGGAAAAGGCTGAACCCAAGTATCTCTTAGTTGTGCAATGCAGGCACATGAGTAGTTTTCTGACATTCCTAGGGTGCCAGTTTCTTCTGGACTGCTAGTCCCTGCCACCCACACTTATGGCTCGTGTGGATTTCTTTAGGGCTCTTTGCTGGAGGAATGAAAATCCTATCCAGTTGTTTCACGTAACTTCATATGCTATGACAACAGCTAAATTTTGGCACTGCACTGATAGTTTGGCTTCTCTCCAGGTGGTCCTGAGGAACACTGGAGACCCCTCCACTGCATATATTAGTGGGATTTCTTGATAGAAAAGACAAAAGGAATGTCTGAGACCATGTCATGTTGGGTCCCATCAATATTGGCCTGTGTGAATGTTTTTGAGGATGCCCAAATTAGAACATGCTCTTAGTAATTAAGTTGATAGAATGTGATATTTCAACAAATAGATTTCAACAAATTCTTTATATTTGTTCCCTCTCCATTATTTTGTATAATTTTGGTGATTAAATTTATAAATCAAAATTAAATATATAGTTAAGTACAGCATTGTTCTAAACTTTTCGGAATATGATAATAACAGAACGTGAAGAGGCAGTTACATTATTTAACTTCTAAAACTTCTAATTATCTAAAAATCTTGGATTTGGATAGTATGCAATAATGTCACTACTTTTTTCCATTTAAGAATATGAGTGCATTTTTTGTTATAAAAGAAATCTTGCCTTTTGTAAACACATCTATGTGTGGGTATATATAGGAATCCAAAGTATAAAAAAATTGCATAGATGTCAGACAACCAAAGGGATGTTTGTTTATTCTCATACCAGAATCTAAATATATATATTTAATTGTATGGCAACACAAGCTTGGTGAAAATTGAGACTCAATTTCCCATTTGTATTTATACAATTATTGGAAACCAGTGCTTTGAAAATAATCAGAATATGGCCAACTAAATGCTTCCACTCAGGAATTTAAATAATGCAAAGCTGGTATGGATTGCAAAGCTCCTGGACATGGTAGCATTTGTCCAGAGCTATGGAGTCCAGCAATTCAGGAGGCGTGTGGTGGAAGAAGCCCAAATGGCAGTGTCCTCACTAAATGACCACTGTTATGGATCTTATTCTTGGTTTTCTTGTCCCTGGAAAACACACCTAACTGACATACTTCCTTGCCTTTGGTTACTTCTACAGTTAATGAAAATATGTCTCTTGTTGAAACAATAAATCTTGACTAGAAAATAGCTGGTACATACAACCGAGAGAGAGGAATACTGGCCAAACTCTGTAGGCATCTGCTCCATTCTGGGTATGTCCAATAAAATTCATGTACAATTTATGTATATATTTTTTCCTAAACATATTTTTATATATCAGACATATCTTACATCTTATACATAATTATATATATATCATGGACATATAATCTCCTGTTAAATATTAGTTATACATAGTTATGACAGTTTGCCTTTTTTATCTTGATCAAGTCCCATGAGGATGTGAACTTAATGATATTTTACTAACATCTTCCAAGATCTTCCTCCTCATAATGTTACGTTTTAGCTTTGCCAGTTCATTTTGATCCTCTGACCTTTCCATTTGTGACATCCTTGTGTTCTAATTCAGAGTACTGTTTTTTCCTTTATTCTCAGGCTGTCCAGATGTTGATCTTACATCAATCAGGGCATGACATAAATTGCATCATATTCATGAAGCTCTTAATTTGGAACCAATAGTCACTTGTTTCTTGTTATTAGGGTATTTTGATTATTCCATCTGTAAATCATGATGTCATCATACCCATAGTAATGTCCTTGTCTATTTAGGTATTTCAGGAAAAAGATTTTCTTAACTCTGACTATCTAACATGACTCTTGGACACTGCACTTATTTAAAGTTTTTACATTGATGATCAAGAATGGTTTGGGAGCCGGGCGTGGTGGCTCACGCTTGTAATCCTAGCACTTTGGGAGGCTGAGACAGGAGAATCGCGAGTTCAAAGCCAACCTCAGCAAACGCGAGGTGCTAAGCAACTCAGTGAGACCCTGTCTCTACATAAAACACAAAATAGGTCTGGGGATGTAGCTCAGTGGTCGAGTGCCCCTGAGTTCAATCCCCAGTACCAAAAAAAAAAGAATGGTTTGGGTAGAAGAATATCGTATTTCATTTTGACTAATTTTTCCATGACAATAATATAAAAATGCAAACTTCATACTTAACTAAAATGATTCCTTGGTAAAATTTTTACAGTTTATTTTTAATTGACAATTCTATATTTTAGTGTACAATGTGATGTATAGTTATGTGTACACACTGTAGAATGATGAAATAAGACCAATTAGCAAATTCATCTCCTCAAATATTCATAATTTCTTGGTAGTAAGAACACTTTGAATAACTTTTTGTTTGGTAATGTAAACACCCTTACTAAAGTACTATACCTCTATACAAAGGTGTGTGGACAATAATTTTAGAGCCAATTTTATTTTTATCAAGGAAACAGATTCATAATGCTAATCAAGCAATACAATATTACTAGCACCTCAGAGAATAAGCCTTTTTACCTCTGACATTTGCTAATTCTTTCTTCCTCAAGGTTAATCAATATCCTGACTTGAAAGGAACAACTTTGCCTTATTTTATGATGTCTACTAATTTTTGTTATCATTTGTCCTGGCCATAGTTATATCATTTCTTTTCTTAAATTCCATGTATTTCTTCAAATTTGTCACTATTTCAATGGTAGAGCCCTTGCCTAGCATGTGTGAGGCACCGGGTTCAATTCTCAGCACCACATATAAATAAATAAAATAAAGGTCCATTGACAACTAAAAAATATTTAAAAAAAATTTAAGATAGATGTTTATCTCATATATGTCTATCAATATATTTTATATACTTCTTATAAGTATCATATTTTTTAAATCCTTACTTTGGCTTTATCTCATATTTCTTACTAATTTCATGTGTTGGTTAATATTTACTTTAAATAATTCACAATTTTAGCACATTGTCTTTAAGGTGTACAGATGTGTGTTGATTATTTTTTAAACACATAGGTAATTCCCAACCTAATGCTAAAGTGGTTAAGAGCATTCTGTCAAAAGTACAGAAAAAGATATATTAATATGGAAATGTTCCCTGAGTACTTACAAATTATACATATGCTTTAGTTTTTCATAAGTATTAATTACATGACCATTGTTAATTTGGCTTTTCAAACGTTTTATTTTAGTAATGCAATAATGACTATTTTATGTATCAAACACTGGGATAGGTGTACAAACATATTCCAGAAAAATTGTGGATTCATTTCTTTTTTATTTCTGACAATATTTGTTTCATTTATTTTGAGGTGGAGATTTTAAATACATAAATATTTAAAAGTGCTCTGGTATATTTTTTAAAGTAAAAATGGCTATTTTTCTCTTTCCACCTTTATTGTAGGTATATTTTTTCTGTATTAGAGTAGCACGAGATTTGTTTTGCTTGAATTTTCCTACAATATGATTTCCCTTTCTATGTTGTAATATTTCGGTATCCATTTCATGTAGTTATGACTATTTTGAGCATGTCATTTATTTTAATTCACACAAAACTTTTGTCCATTTACATTTATGAAGAATACTTGTACATCTGAATTCAAATCTACTATCCTAACATTTACTTTCTATTCTTTGCATGTCTTTTAAGTAGACTGAAAATGATACATTAATTTGAATTTTTGTATTTTCCATGAAGATTATATCATTAATCATTGTTCCATCAAAATCTACATATATCCAGACTTTTACCTCTTCCAAGAAAAGAGAACAACTTTAGAATAGTTTGATAATATCTCTCATCCTCAACCAATGCATACTGTTGTCTTCTGGTTATAGAAATTCAACATTATAACCTTTTTATTGGTACTTAGAGTCAATATTCTTTAAGATTTGTCATGTGTATATGTACATTCACTGCCCTCTATTTTATCCTGTCCTTTAAACTCCCACCTGTGATTATCTTATTCTATTTTATGAAAGCTTATTTATGTATTTTTGTGTATAAGTATTTTGTATTAAATTAAGTTTTATTTGTCTGAAACTATTTTTTCACTCATTTAAAAATACTTTTAAGCCGGGCGTGGTGGCACAAGCCTGTAATCCCAGTACTTAGGGAGGCTGAGACAAGAGAATCATGAGTTCAAAGCCAGCCTCAGCAATGGTGAGGCACTAAGCAACTCAGTGAGACCCTGTCTCTACATAAAACACAAAATAGGGCTGGGGATGTGGCTCAGTGAGTTCAATCTCCAGTACCAAAAATAAATAAATAAATAAATAAATAAAAATACTTTTACTTGTATAACTAAATGGAACCTCCCCCCTGCTTTCTCCACCAACAGCTTGAAGGTACAATCCCATTGATTCTTACCTTTCAAAAATTTTCGTCTCATTTTTATTCTGTTGAAGTCAGTTGATGTTTTATATCTGGTTTTATGGTTGATAGTTTTAGCTACACCCTTTTGAATATATTATCACACATGAATCTGATAGTATTCATGGTAGTGCTTTTTATTCTGTGGCTCAATTTTTAAAAATCAGTTTGAGTAAATTCTCTCATTTTATCCTTATAGGCCTTATATTTCCTATTATATCTCAACTGTCCTGGGATTTCAAGAACCATACATGCTAAAACTTTTAACTCTGTCTGCCTCCCTTCCTCTCATCCCTCCCTCCCTCCTTCCTTTCTTCCTTCCTTCCTTCCTCTCTCTGCCTGTCTCATTCTTCTTACATCTTCCATGCTTTTATCTGTTTTATTGAGTAAATTCTGACCTCCCCTAAAACTCTCATGTTGAAGTCCTTACCTCTATACATAAGAATATGAACATATTTGGAGACTGGTTACTTAGAAAGGTAATTAAGTTAAAATAAGTTCATTAGGGTGCACCTTAGTCTAACATATGAATTGTGTCCTTACAAGAAGAAGAAATTTAGATACAGATTGGCAAAGAGGAAAATCAATGTGAAGACAGCAGAAAAAGAAGATCATCTACAAGCCTAAGAGAAAATTTCAAAGGAAATCACCCTACTGACAGTTTAATCCTGAACTTCTGGCCTCCAGAACTGGGATAAAGTAAATTTCTGTTATTTAAGTCACCTAGTCTGTGGTATATTTGTTATAGAAGTCAAAGGAACACTTTGGTAAGCTGACACAGGAGAATCACGAGTTCAAAGCCAGCCTCAGCAAAAGTGAGGCTCTAAGCAACTCAGTGAGACCTTGTCTCTAAATAAAACACAAAATAAGGCTGGGGATGTGGCTCAGTGGTCAAGTACCCCTGAGTTCAATCCCCGGTACTAAAAAAAGAAGTCATAGGAAATTAATGTGTAATACTCTATTTGTATATTTTAATTTCATATTTCTACCTTCTACTTTTCTAATTCTCTTCTATTGTCACTAATTTTCTAACAAACCTAATTTTTTAATTTTTCTGGTTCTTTTTTTTTATCTTTAATACCTTTATTTTATTTATTTATGTGGTGCTGAGGATCAAACCCAATGACTCACACATGCTAGGCAAGAATTTTACCATTGTGCTACAATCCAAGCCCTATTTTTAAGTTCTTAATTTCAAGTATTATATTATTCTGGAATTTCCATTTGTCTATGTAGTTTCCAATTCTCAAAATAATTTTTAAGAATTCTTTGAATATATTATTCTGAGCACTTGAAGTCTCTATCTGATCATATGTTTTATGAATTCAATATGAGTTCTTTACCATGCTGCTTCTTTTGGATTTTCATTGTAATGTCTCATCTTATGTCTGATGGTTTTGTTATTGTGTTACACATTATAAGTGAAAAAAATCTAAAAATTATTAGATTTGGGATTCTCCCATTAAAATTTTTTGTTAACTTTGTGCAGGTGGCTAGAGCATCGGCAATCCTGAGTATATTAATCAAATAATAAAGCAATCCTGATTATATTAATCAAATAATTCTCTTTCCAGTTGAATCATCTTCCTGGATTGTTGATTTTGAGGGATCCAAGTGAGGCATAGGACTTTTACCAAAGGACCCATTTGTTCACCTAGCATATCTGAATTAATTGTCTCCTAATCTAATTGTGTTCTTGGAAACTTCATACTGCCCATTATCCAAACTCAGTTAACACTTCTCTTTTATAGGATCATACACATCACCATCCAAACAATAACTCCTTGGATTAATAGACAAATGATATTTATATCATTTGTATATCTATAGAATAAAGTATTTGTAACTAGTTTCTCTAGTTAATATAATTTTCTACTCTATATTTTACATGTTTGTGTGAGTATGTATGTTAAAAATCCATATGTAAATTACTGTTTTACAGTTTATATTTCTACTAGGCTATCTCAAATGCTGTAGTAAGTTAGATAAAGAATTAGATAACATAGGCAGGTTATAATGATCTCTTATATAGTCTGTCTTTTCCAATTTCAGAGGTAAAGTGGGAATTTTATTTCTTTATGAAATTGTGTTTTGTTGGTTGCTGGAGAGCTTGAACACTTTTACTGGTTTATTGCCCATTCACATTTCACTCTTTTACCTTACTTTATTTTGTTGATAACAAACTTTGCTGTTATTCATTCCATTTAACTACATGATATGTTGACATGAAAATATGTCCTCTATTCAATTCTTTTAAGAACAATAAAATATATTTTAAACATAAACAATTACTTTTCACTGAAAAACTTTTTAAAAAGAAAACCAGAAGACTTAGCTACAAGATTTGCTTATCTTTATGCTGATTTTTAATTGGCATCTTCAGTTTTCAGAGGAAGTAAAGACAATGGATATGAGTTCCCATAGGGCATGAGTACTTTATTTAAATATACACCTTCACATCATATTTAAAGTTCAGTATACACCTGTTTTAAATATGGGCATGTTTCACTACTAATATGCACTCTCAAGAGCTGACTAGTTCATTCTTTGCTTTGGTAAAAATAATCTCAAATTGTTAGATTGATTGTTCATTTCTATAATTTTTAAGTCATAGAGATGAAATTAAAAAGAAAACATTTTTTCATGGAAGAGATTTATATATTCCATGTCCTAATGACTTATTCATTCCAACAAATAATAACCCAATTCTTATTGACAGAAATCCCTTAGAGTGTTTCTGCTATCACATGAATAAATAGTGTTCATTTTTCAAGTAGCATGGAATTACACTATGGTCTAAATGAACTTTTGGTGGATAATTTATAACTTCTGTTAGTTCCTGTCAGAACACTGTCAAGATGCATTTGGCAAATCTTCCCAGATAATTGGTAAACAGAAAAGGCTAATTACATTTGGGATAATCACAATATGAACACATGCAAATCTAATCACAGGGTAAAATGTTATAGAGTACTTTGTAAGTCTTTACATGGTTTCTTACCAGTTCTGGATTACACATTACAAGAACCTACATGAGTGCTGCCAGACTGCAACTTGCATTTTCAATAAGCAAAGGGTTCTGATAAAAGAAAGGGCAGCAGTTAAAGCCAATCCTGAAAAATAGCTATAGGTTGCACACCCTCTCTTTTTTAGAAAGACAGGTAGCTTGCTTTTCTGAAGATCTTGAAGTTAACTCCTGTGTATTTTTTTTTTCCTTAGCTCCAGGGAAATGATAACCATAAAAACAACAAATTATCTGGGGGAATATATTATTGCTTGCTGGTCTAAAGCATTCTTTCATTCTACCATGAGTCAAAAGTGATATGTAAGAGGAATAAGATATTTTACAAAATATTTATATATATAAATATCTGTCAAAGATGCCAGGAAATTTGTAGGCTTAGAAATTCTGAACCAAGTTGTGATCTAACCAATAAAACCTTGTATTTTAATATTGCATTCTGAATAAGAGTATTGAAAGCCAAAGTAAATATGAGGAATATCTGGAATCAGAATGAGCAAATCACATATGACCCCTTCTCCATTCAGTGGCTTTATGCGTGACTTTATTTTCAACAAGAGTTCTTATTTGGGATCTTTGAGCCCCTTAAACAACTTCAGGTGATCCATAAGTACACTGGATTTCTGTTTCATTGTGTTGTGTATACTCACAATTCTAGAGAGATGACTTATGATTTTCATCCTATTTTCAAAGTGACTATCATCAAAAGAAATTTAAGAAATAAATCCTGGTTTAAAATGACCCATTGCTCTTAGATTTAGGAAAATTACCAATAGCAATAACTTATATTCTTTTCAAAGAATTTTAACACACAAGAGCTTTAGTAATTCTCCCCACTTTCCTGGGGAGATAGTCTTGTTTGTTAGTTCACTTGTATGTTGAAATGGATACTTAGGCAAGTGAAGAACCCCTTTGATAGCAGGTCAATAAAAGGAAAGAGTATTGAATGAATGTGCTCTTTTGTTCTAGAGAAAAGAGGAGTCATGAAAATTGTGTGTGTGTGCACATATGTGAACCTGTGTCTCTGTGTTTATGTGTCTAAGTGTGTGGGCCTGTTAATAGTGGTCTCAGCTGGATAAATATTGGAGAGGTAAGATTATACTAAGAACACAAAGATTCATCTCTTAATGTCTCTGTAAGACATTATTTTCCTCTTCTTTGCATTGCCAGTAAGCTACTCTGCCTCTATTTCTCTCTGAATTACATTTAAAACATATATATGTGTCATATATAAAAAATACTTGCAACACTGCTTGATTTTCTATATTATTTGAGTTTATTGTGTTGGAGTACAAATCCTCCTTGTAAATGTTTGTTAACTGCCCATGCACATACTGAGTGACAGGACAAATAAATTCACTTCAGATAATATTTCTAGGACTTTAAAGGAATGTAAATGTTTTATCATGACTAAGTTCTGATTACCTCCTTGCTATACTAAAATAAACATAAAAAACTTCTAGATACTTCTAATTCTCGATGTCTTGCAGCTATGCATGTATGTATTAATTTCTTAAACCCAGGGAATGGAAATTTACGTGTTTTTGATATTCTGATAGAAGAACTTATGCATTTGAAGAATAAAATACTATATATCCTATACCCAAAAGTATAGAGGATCTCTGGGCTAATTAACATTTCACCTCACTAAAGGCAATTGTTTTATTTATGCGAAAGGCATCATGTCAAATTACCAACAATATTGTTACTTAAAATATAGAAACCTGTCTGGTTTATGTAACAGCTTCTGTCATTATCCTATCACTCATGCTGAGAGGATTATTTACTAGAATATTTTATCTTTAATGTAGCAGGCAGAAAAAAACCAACTCTATGGATGAGTTTCGAGTTGCCAATTCTTTATTCTTTAAAGTCACGTTACAGCCAGGTGTGGTGTTACATGCCTATAATCCCAGTGTATCCGGAGGCTGAGGTAGGAGAATTGTAAGTTCAAGACCAGCCTCAGAAACTTAACTAGGCCATTAGCAATTTAGCAAGATCCCGTCTCAAAATAAAAAAATGAAAAGGGGCTGGAGGTGTAGTTCAGTGGTTAAGCACCCCTGAGTTCAATCCCCAATACCAAAAAAAGTCACATTACAGCTTCATGGAAGATCAATGAAATGACTGTGTCATACTCTCTCTGGCATTTGTTAAACTTGAGTATAAGGATAATAGCTATTCAACATATCCTGCTTCTTATAATATATAGTATATAGTACTATAAGTAATAAACCAAAAATTAATAATATACTTTAAGTAATGATATTATTAACATTAATAGAAGTCCCTGTATTGTTTAGTCTATGTTCCAGAATCTTTTCTTAAAAGAAATATATATATATATATATATATATATATATATATATATATATATATATATATTGAAATTTTCATTTATTCTCAACAAAATTCTTACAGGAAGAAACTATTATTAGATCCATTAAATTCATTTTATAAGTAAGAAAAATAAAGACAAAGAAGTTAAATAATGACCAGGATCATGCCCTTGGAAAACTGAGTAACTATGATGCAAACCCAGGTCCTCTTGTTTGAGTGCCATATTCTATAACCTTTGGGTTCTAACAACTCGGTGAAATGCACCATGTTTCAGAATTCATAGTTTTGGAGATTGAAAAACCACACATATCAATACAATGTGTTCTTATCAGCAGAGTGCCCTAAGGCTGCAGAGAAAGAAAAGATAATGCTTTTGTAGGAGGTGAGAATGAAAGCCCTTACAGAAGGTCTTTGTTAAACCCTGAAATATAAGTTGAACTTCGAAAAATGATAGTTGCCATAAAAGAGATAATACTGCATTTCAATGTTTTCATTCACTTGCACCCCTATGTTTACAGTAGCACTATTCACTATAAATAAGATATGAATGGATTCTCCCTAAATATCCATCAAACGACAAATGGATGAAGAAAATTTTGTAATCAGACATGATGGAACATGACTTGATCATAAAAAAGCATGCAATCTTGTCATTTGCAACACCACGGATGAAGCTGGAAGATACTGTGTCAAATTAATTGTTATGCACAGAACAGCCAATATCACATGATCCTTAACATAAGTGGAATCTAAAATGTTGACCTCATAGAAGGGACGAGTGGAATGGTGATTACCAGAGATAGGGGGAAGTGGGCGGAAGCGACGATGGGGTAAGGTCAGGCAACAGATACAACACAAGCTATTTGTTAGAAGGTGTAGTTCTGGTGTTCTCTGGTGCAGTAGGGTGAATATAATTAGTAATAATGCATTATATATCTCAAAACAGAGGAGAAGAATTTGAAGATACTCGCCATAAAGAAATGATAAATGTTTAAGGGTGATAGATATGCCAATTTATCTGAATTGATTATTACTGAAGGTAAATATTAATGAAAATATCATGTTGTATCTCATTAATATGTATACATATCAGATATTAATTAAACTATGAATAATTAAACTATGAAGAATTAAAAGTATAATATTGGAAATAGTAAGAGACTCAGCTGTTTATGAAAAGATATCATTGTATCCTTGAGCATGTGTCAATATAAAGAATAATATATACATCCATGTACAGAGCTGGCACTCTGAGTCTTTTTGTTCTTATCAACATTTTGTACTTTTTATATTTTTAATTAACATATAGTAATTGTATATATTTATGGGTATAATGTGACATCACAGTGCACATATGCAATATATAATGATCAGATCAGCATAGTTGGCATGCCCATCACGTCGGACATTCAGTGAGTGTTTTATGTTATTTGCAATTCTTCCATCATGTTTTGTTTTTAAATAAACCTCCTTAAATTATTGAACAATTTTAAGTGGAAATGTATTGGAGCAAATTATGTTTTGTGTATATGCCACAAAGAACCCCACTCTTATGTATAATTACAATATGCTAATAAAACCATATGAAAGTTTAGAACAGTTTGAATTACAGAAAAATTGTCAAGAAAGTACTCTTTCCTATATACCTCACACCCAGTCTCTACTATTATCAGTATCTTACATTAGTGTGTGTATTTGTTCCAATTAATGAACAGGTGTGGATATGTTGTCATTATATAAAGTGCATACTTTGTTTAGACCTAATGTACTTTTCAGTCCCAGGATCTCATCTAGGATTCCACACTGCATTCAGTCATCATGTCTCGTTAAGCTCCTCTTAGTTTTAACAGAAGCTCAGAATTTCCTGGTTTTTGATGACCTTGACAGTTGGGAAGACTATTGGCCTAGTATTTTGCAAATTGTCTTTCAAATGAAATTTCATGATGAGATTGGGCTTATGTATTTTGGAAGCAAGATCACAGAAGTATATTGTCATTTGAATCATATCTTTTCAAAGATACGCACTATCAACCCTACTATCAGCAAGACTTACTGCTGTTAATGTTAGTCTTGATCACATGGCCAAAGTTACATTTGTTAGATTTCACTATCGTATTGTCATATGTTCTTCCCATACTGTACTTTTGGGAAATAACATGTTATTTGGAAGAAAGTCACTATGTACCATCCATATTAGTGGTGGAGAGTTTATACTTTTACTCTTTGTTGGTATTGTGTGTGTGTGTGTGTGTGTGTGTATATATATATATAAATTTGAAATTGTCCCTGGCAGATTTGTCCATTATCTCACATTTATTTGTTTAATCATTTATTTACATAAATGTTGACTCTAGGACATGATATATTTTGTTATAAGCCGATCAAACTTTATTTTGTTGTTTGCATTGTCTTAGATTTGGCCACTGGGAGACTTTTTAGTTGGCTGTTGTGCCACTTGAACATTTTCCTGTAAATATTGGTTTGCAGAAAGTTGGTTTTCTTGTTGCTGTTTTGTTTTATCTGTTTAAGATTTCCTCACTTTCTGGTACTACCGAATGTTCCAGGCTCATCTTGTATATTTTTTGCCCTAGTCCTAGTACTCATTTGTCCAATGAGTTCTCATTCATTTTACTGGAGAACAGATTTAGAAATCAAGATATGAGTACTAGTAATTCTCACTAGAGTATTGTGACTTCTATGCTTTCTTAGCAGAAATAGCAAGGAAACATATGTGTGTTTACTCATCAATGTATATAGATACATCTATAAATATTTACATACATCATTGTACTTATATTAAGCAGACATTAGTTCAAATTGATATGTTCAACACTAATCTATTACAGGCAGGGTCAATTTTGCTCTCTTCCTCAGCTCTTCTATATCAACAGTGAGAAGTGTATTCTAATAATCCACTATCATACATAATCATTTAACTCTGGTGCATATGTACAGTAATATCAGCACTATTATCCCGTAGTCAATGTGAAACAATCAGAGTACAAAGCTCATGGAAAGATTTATATGCCTTTAGTTTTACAGAATTCACTCATCTCCAAAATTTCTTAGATCTTTAATGAACTTGTTTCCTGAATTTGTATGTAATTTGATTGATTTACCAGTTTTTTTCATTTCATCTTGAGATTCTCCAACCTCAAAAATGTTTTTTTTAAATTTGCACATAAGATTTACTCTTTGAACTGTTAAGGTTTATGAATTTTTGATTAATACATAGTGTTTTTTTTAACCATTCCATTATCTTAAAACAGATTTACAACCCTACAAAAATCACCTGTGCTTCAGCTATGTGACATCTCAGTCCTGGAACCACTGGTAATCACTGTTTATCATCCATACTAGCTCAATTGTGACCCCTCCTCAAATTTATATCCTTATTCTAATGCCCCAGATTTTTAATGCTACATATATGAAAAAAGAGTCTTTGCAGGTATAATTAAAGGATCTCAATATACTCACTCTAGTCCTGGAAGCAAACATTTCTCCCATGAGTCCCTATTTATGTTAGTGGAAAACAGATTTAGAAACCAATATATGAGTACTAAGCATTTAATTCTGACTAGGGTGTCATGACAACCCAGATGAGCACAGAATCCAATGACAAGTGTTCTCACAAAAATAAACCAAGGGAGAACTACAGAGAAGAGGAGGGAGCAATGCTACCTCTGAGGCAAAGAGGGAAGTGATAGGGTTACAGGGTAAAAAATGTCCATATCTATAAGATGGTGAAAGAATATAGTATCCACTCTTGCCTTGGAGGTAGTGGAGCTCATGTAACGCCTTGATTTCAGACTTCTGGCTTCTCAAACGATGAGAGAAAAAACAAAACAAAACATTTTTGTTGTTTTAAGCCACCCAAGTATGGAGGAACCTGTTACAGCAGTAATAGGAAATGAACACACCATCACTTGGGATTCGCTGGGTGCATACCTAGTAGTGCTATTGCAGGGTCATATGAAAAGAACATGCCTAATTTTGTTAGAGACTGACAAACTGTTTTCCAAAGTTAACATAGCATTTTATATACCCACTAGCAATGTATAAAAGTCCTGGTTGTTATGCATCATAATCAGTGATTGGTATTGTCATTAGAAACAGCCCTGCTTAATAAGTGTATTATCTCATTGCTGTTCAGTTTGAAATTCCCTAATGATGAATTATGTTGATCATTTTCTTATATGCTTGTTTGACACTGGTATACCTTCACTGGTAAGATGCCTGTTCATTTTCTCATTTTAAATTTGTTTTCATTATTGCTAATCTCTAATAAGTTTTTTAAAATATATCTTGGACAGAAAACATTTATCCAATATGTGTCTTTTTAATGTAGTCACCCATTATGTAGCTTGTAATTTCATTCTGTCAATGGTGTATTTTTCAGAAAACTTCTAAATTTTAACAAATTGCACCTTACTAGCTTTTTCTTTCATGGATCATAATTTTGTTGATTTATATAGAAGCATCACATAATTTTCTCTCATTGCTTCTTCCAGAAATTTTAGAGTTTTGTGTTTTACATTTAGATATATCTTCCATGTAAGTTAATTTTTTCAAGATATAAGGTGTGTCTAGATATATTTATGTGTGTCATGCATGCATTCACCCACTTATCTAGCATATCCATGTTGCATGTGGATGTGCAATTATTTCAGCACCATTTGTTAAAATGACTAGTCTCTGTTGATTTTTTTTTTTTGGTCACACTCAACTATAATTGTGTGTCTATTTCTGGGATGGCTATTTTGTTTCATTGATTTCTTTTTTTTTTTTAGTTGTTGATGAATCTTTATTTTATTCATTTATTATTTATATGTGGTGCTGAGGATCGAACCCAGTGCCTCACGCATGCTAGGCAAGCACTCTACCAACTGAGCTAGCTACAACAGCCCCAGCCCTGTTTCATTGATTTCTATGCCTATGTATTTCACCAATATCCTATTTTCTTGACTATGTTCTGCCTTAATGTATATTATGGTAAATTCATTAAATATCCTATATGTCACGCTTTGTGCTAAGGTCTTTAGTAGATATGAGCCTTTAATTCCTATGGTGTTATTTTGCAGGGTTGTCTGTCTGTCCCTACCTAAAATGTTGTGATGCTTGAGTTGACTCATCACTCTTCTCTCCAGATGACTTTTAGGTACTACATCCAAATTTTCAATTATCCCTCTCCACACGAATAAACACATATCTGTGTTTCCATTTAAAACCCTTTTGTCAAGCTTCAAACTGTAATGCTCTTCTGCTTTCCAAATGGATCACCCTGGACACGTTGTAAGTATTTACCATTCAGCAAGACAGCCTCCTATCTGGTACATCTACTTTTCTACATTTTGTTTGAGTGAAAAGCCAATATGTGTTGTGAAACAGCAAACATATGCCCATAACTTTTTTATTATTTGCACATTTTGCTTTTTTATTAGGAGAACAGAGCCTTCTGGAAATCTGAAGAGATGGTTCATCCATAGCTCTAAAGGCTCAGCACTCAGTTTGCAAATTTTAATGACACTCATGCTCAAACAGTTTTGGAGTACTTTGTCATAACATGCTAACTGCTTTTAAATTCAACATAATGAAGTACAAGACATTTCCCAATGAAAATACTTTTGGAATTAATCTAAAATATGATGAAGAATCTTCCCAAAAGATTATAGTCAGGTTCATTGTAAAAAACAAACAAACAATACTCCTTATGTTGTTTTGTGAGTTGTGGAGAATTATAGATTAAAATATATAGAAACATGATTCATCTTCACTGGCTTTTTCATTTTATTTATAAATAACCTGTCAGGAATTTAGAAAATTTGGTCATGGTCAAAATGTAGAGCAAACTTAAGTAATATGTGCCTCCACCATTAATGTTTTTTTTTTTTTTTTGGTACCAGGGATTGAACTCAGGGGTACTCAACCACTGAGCCACATCCTCAGCCCTATTTTGTGTTTTATGTAGAAACAGCGTCTTGCTGAGTTGCTTAGCAAGCGCCTTGCCATTGCTGAGGCTGGCTTTGAACTCGCGATTCTCCTGTCTCAGCCTCCCAAAGTGCTGGGATTACAAGCGTGAGCCACCACGCCCGGCTCCACCCTTAATTTTTGTGTGCTTAAAAATATTTATAGAATTCTTTATATAAAAATAAAAAATAAACTCATTTTGAACTAATTTAAAGAAAAGAGCAGTTGGCACTCTGGACAGGTTCTTGAGCATCTATTTATGTCCATGTCATTTCTACTAACATTTCAAAGAACCTATTAAGTGCCACACCTTGGGAATATAAAAGTAAAGTGCAAAAGGAACTCTTTATTAAACACCTGAAATCTAGAAGTAATCAAGCCCTCCAGTATTATATGTTATTTGTTTTAATGAAGATATCTAAACTGTATATGGGATCCACATTTTCTTAGAGAAAGTCAGAAAACTCATCAATGGCGATAACAATTAACCTTAGAGTTAATGAATAAGTTTAGGATGTTTAATGGAAAATTGAGAAAAAAACATTTGAGGAAAAACATAGCAGGGTAAAGTAAATGGAGGCACTGGTGTGTCTTGGCATAAACAATGGAACATTAGAAGTTCAGTGTTGCTGAACTTCAGGTCATCAAGAGAAATGGTAACAAACAAACAAACAAAAAAAGGTAGGATAAGCTGACACTAAATTATGGAGTCCTGTGGTGATATGAAACATTTTAGACTTGCCTTTCAGGAAATGAGGATTATTTGAAAATATATAAGGAGAGACCAACACAATCAGACTAAGCACTTGAAATATCAAAATGGTAACAATGAGGAAAGTTTTCATTGAGGGCACAAGTGCAGAATGTTATGAGAGTGAAAATGGGAGGTGAAAATAATAGGAAGTTACCAAAACACTCGAGTTAAAACATAACAGAGGGTGTGACAGCACATGTCTATGATCCCAGCTCCTAGGGAGGTTGAGGCAGGAAGATCCCAAGTTCCAGGAAAGCTCAGACAAATTAGCAAGACTCTGTCTCAAATAAAAATAAAAAGGGCTGGGGGTATGGTAGAGGACTGGTGTATCAGGCACAAGGCCTTGGGTTTGATCCCCATTACAAAAAAAAATATATTAAAAATGACAAATTTCAGATGAAAAGGGTGTGAAAATAAAAGAAGACCTTCCCCCAAATGAAAATAAATAGTATTTATTTAGATCTTCTACAGCCAAAGCAGCAGCTATCATGGCTTGTGTTTGGCAGATATTCAAAGGCAGAGACCAAAGTGAGAAAGCTTTATAGTGAACACCGAATTAAAGGAAGGCTTCAGGTATGCTCTAATTAGAAGTTGTGGGCACATGGAAGCTGGCAGCTGCCAACTGGAGGTGGGTATTCTGTGCGATTTGTTTGTAGAAAGTATTTGGCTCTTTGGTTAGACACAAGTTGGAAACAAGAGTAAGCATGAGGGTAAACCAGCAAGTCCTGTTTCTTCCTAAGTGATTGCTGGTAGTTTGGCTTTCCTGACTGGTTAGTGTAGAGGCTGATGGTGAGAATTCTGCTGTCAAATATGGTCTGCCAGTTGTCCTTTTGTACGTTCAGACCATTAGTAGGCTAGATAAAATGGTAGGCTATATAATTACATGACCTAAGCCCTAATTGTCTATAAATTTGAGAAAGGATAACCAGAAGAACAAAATAGAGCTGAGAATAGATTTAAGGAGTAAAGACAGTTTTTTTGTTTGTTTTTGTTTTTGGTCATGGGAATTGAACTAGGATGCATGCTTAGCATATTTTTATTGTTGTTATTGATTTGCTTTTTATTGTTAACTAAGTTTAACAGATGCATAAGAACAGAAATTATGCATACCAATGGGTTTTATGATGGGTCAATGCATGTGTATATGTGTTATGTCTGGTTAGAATATCTCCTCAAACATTTATCACATTTTATGGTGAAAACATTCAAGATCCTTTCCTCTAGCTTTTTGAGATTGATAATACAAAATCTCTATCTGCAGTCGCCCTACTGTGCAACAGCACAACAGAACTTCTTGCTTCTATCCAAATACCACATAATATCTATTGAAGAACCCTTTCTTCCTCTCCTTTGCCCCTGTTTTCCCTGCTTCTGGTGAGCACTCTTCTACTCCCTCCCAGCTTCCGTGAGACCCACTATTTTTTGTATTCCACAAGAGAGATCATGTGACACTTGTCTTTCTGTGCCTGACTTATCTCACTTAACATCATCTCCGGTTCCATTCATGCTATTTCAAATGATAGGATTTCATTCATTTTATGGCAAAATATTTCATTATATAAGTGTACATTTTTTTTATCCATTGCATCTCCCCTCCCTCTCCCTCTGTCTCCTTTAAGATTTAAAACTAATTTATTGTACAGATCTGGAAATAAACGTCTAACATATATTAAGTTACATCGTTGTTCTTGGCACTTTTGATAAAATAGAAGTATTAAATGATTACATCTTATTAACCACAGGGAAAGAAAATTTCAAAAGAATGCTTAAAATTGAAGTGTTCAGTGAAGATTTTTCACCTAAGCATTAAAAATTACTATCTACATGGGAGAAATGGAGGAACTTTGGAGAGGGCAAAGGGAAGAGAGGGGAAGTGAGGGGGCATGGGAGTAGGAAAGATGGTGAAATGAGAAGGACATCCTTACTCTAAGTACATGTATGACGACACGAATGGTGTGACTCCAGTTTGTGTACAACCAGAGAAATGAAAAATTGTACTCCGTATGTATATATAATGGAAATGCGTTCTGTTGTGTTAAAATGAATGAACTAACGAACGAACGAACGAATGAATGAATAAATAAATAAATATAACTACTATCTAAGTTTAACCAATAAGTATCCAGGGAGTCTTATATGATCCCTAAATTCACCTTATGTAATGGAATCAAACCAATCTAGACATCCAGATTTCATGTTGTAGCTTCCATCTCTTAATTCTTATCTCAATCTGAAGATAGGGCATAAGTGGGCAAAAATAGATTTAATACAGCATAAGGGAAATCAAGGAAGTGGTACAGACAGAATTAATTTCTGCTTATTAATGTAGATCTAGGGTTATTAAAGGTATATTATCTTAAAAATAAAATTCACCTATAATCTTCAGGTATCACCTTCTAGAAGTTAGTGCTCTATAATTAGAATCAGAGCAACTGCTCTGTTTTCCAGTTTTTCCAGCAGATTTAAAGAGAGTGAAAAGGAAGATGATAAAATTTCTTTACATGCATTCTTATTTAATCTTTGAGATTTTTCAATTGTTAGGGGAATGTAGAGTGTTCAAAAGACTGTTCCTCATATCCTGAGCCCAGGCTGGAATTAGACTAGGAAAGAAAGAAAAATGAGCTGACTTCCCTTTCCCAAAACAGCTCGACCTGTCTTCATTATGTTGACTACATGGGAAACTTCCCGGATAGGCTTGCTAAATGGTCTCAAATAGGAATTAATCTAGTCAAAAGCTGAAGTAAACTTTAAAGATAGTGAGCATTTCCCACTTTTTTCCCCTAAATACTCATTTTCCTTTGATCATCTGCTTCTGAACATGTAACTGAACTCCATCCTAGTTGAGTCAACAAATCAACATGAGTGTGGAACTACTACAAGTTGCTGAGTGTCAGGGCCAAGGACCAAATAATGTCCTTTCCCTTGAAGTGCTTAAAGCATGAAGATGGTGTGTGTGTATGGGTGTGTTAGTTGGAGGTTGAACATATTTATAGGAACAATTATAATGTGAGAGGATAAAACTGCCCATTAATCAGCATAGAAATTTGTTGGATTTCGAAGATTGGAGAGATAACACTAGTCTTTATGTTCAGCAAAGACATCATAAAAGAAGTAAAATAGTTTTGTCCCTATACCTAAAGAAACCTATACAGAAAATACGGAAATTCTTCTTTTAATATATAATGGCATTATTTTGTTTGGTCCAAAAGAGATAGTTTGGGAGTAGAGAATATATATGAAATATTTTTAAAGAAAGATATGTGTTGGATAATAATTCCTGCTCAGCCTTGGATCTGGTACATTATATATCCACGTCATTTAATCCTTACACAAGCCTGAAGAGTAGATTAGAATACTGTATTTTTCAAATGAGAGAAATTAATTTCGAAGACACATTTTTTGGGTGTCTAAGAGAGAGCAGACTTCTCTAAAAGTGAGAAATATGTGTTTTTAGAATATGTTTGACAATGGAAGAGGGAAGGTAAATTCCTTAATGGACCCAGTTACACAATATAATGTGACAGGGGAAACCAAGCTTAAAGAGGCACCCCTGGAAAACAGGTTCATTTTTTAAAATAATTTATCTATTTTTTTTTCGTTTGATCTTGATGTTGAAGCAAATTTGCAAGCCTAAAAGTTCCTATCATTTTTATAGTTGTTGATTAGAAATATTGAACAGAAAAAGTTCAACCCTAAAGCATTCATTTATTCAACCAAAACATTTGCAAGAGCACTTTCCAAGTATCCTGTAATCATTTACACACCAAGAATGTGACAATGAACAGAAAATGTCCCTGAGGACCTTTGCATTTTAGTGCTGACACCAAACAATAAATAAAAATGAAATTTGAGAATATCAAAAGATAGATCAAGAGATGAGGAGGGACGTAGCCCCAGAACAATTGTCACAGGACACTTCTTTTATTCAGTCAGTAAAACTCATCCTTTTTTGAGAAATGATAGTTGTATCTATCCCTGGGGTACAATGTCACATGTTGCAATATGCCTATGTTTGTTGTGGAATAAAGATATTAAGCTAATTAGCCTATCTCTCACTTCATTTACCCTTTTGTGATGAGAAAATATGAAACCTATTTTCTTGGCAGTTTCCAAATGGACAATTGTTATTAACTATTGTTGCTCTGCTGTGCAACAGAGCTCTAAGTGAGTTTCTTTTACCTAACTGAAACCTTGCACTTTGTGGTCAATATACCCTTCTTTCCTCTCTGTCCCCAGCCTTTGAGCCACCATTCTGTCTCTATTTCTATGAGTTTCACATTTTACGTATTCCATATGAGTGAGATCACACAGTATTTGTTCTTGTATGTCTGACTTATCTCACTCAGCATAATGTTCTTTAGGTTCATCCATGTCATCAGTGTCCTTTCTAAGGCTGTGAATGAAGTATTCCATTATATATGCGCCATACTCTCTTCATTCATTTATCTACTGACAAGCATTGGTTAAATGTCTTGGCTATTTCAAATATTGCTGCAATGATCATGGAAATGCAGATATCTCTGTAGCATACTGATTTTAATTCCTTCGTATATCCAGAAGAATTTTGAATTGCACAGTAGATTCATTTTCATTTCTTTTGAGAAACCACCATACAGTTTTTCACAAGAGTTGTATTAATTGACATTTCCACCAATAGCATAGAGGGATCCCTTTTCTCCATACCTGCATAGATATATGCTTGAAAGATAAATAAGAATTGAGGTAGAGATTGGCAGAAGGGACCAAGGAGATCCTTTAGCTTTTCCTCTAATCTAATAACCTTCATAATGACTTGAACAGAGAATGAAATTAGGTCAGAATCTGTAAGCAAAACTATGATTACTGGATGCCAAAATTCTAGATTTACTGGGATAGTCCCAGTTGATAGGTTTGATCCACTTGTAATCATTCATAGTTTCCTTTCAGTCTAAAAGTGGTTCAGGACAGGCATGATGGTGCACATCTGTAATCCCAGTGACTGGAGAGGCTGAGTCAGAAGAATTACAAGTTTGAGGCCAGTCTCAGCAATTTAATGGGGTCCTAAGAAACTTAGTGAGACCCTGTTGCAAAATAAAAATTAAAAAGGGCTGGACATGTCACTTAGTGGTAACATGCCCTTGGGTTTAATCCCCAGTAATCAAAAAGTAAAAAATAAATGAAAGCAGTTCAGTTTGAAGAAAAAATTATACGCTTTTGCTACTTTCTCATTTTATAAGAGGAGCTTCCTGCTGTATGATTAGAAATGGAAAGCTTACCTGAACAGCCTTTTGGTCACTCATCACCTTATTAGGCTAGGAATGTGAAATGTCATTGCTCTTCCCCTCTGTTTCCAGCAAACTTATGAGTGAATGGTAACTTTTATACCTGACAGATTTCTTAGATAAGTCACAATAAGTGCTAGCTAAAGCTGAGGGAGAACATCTCAAATGTGTGTGAAACAAAGCTGAATGTGTGGCTTGTCAGGCAAGGGAGAACTGTCTGCAGAACAAATCAAAGGACTCATCTAGCGTAGAGTCTTGGGGGGAAGCACAGGCAACATCAAAGCACCATCTGAGTTTAAAATTAAAAGTAACAGAGAAAGCCCCCTTAGAGACCAGCCAGTATTCCAAAGTAAACAAATTGCAGTAGAGTTTTAACAAATGGTTGGAATTCCTAACACAGGCTCTGTTTATGTGAGTAAGGTTTGGATCTGGGACCATACAATCATCTCTTTTTTCATTTTCTTTCTTTCTTTTTTTTTTTTTTTTTTTTTGGTACTGGAGATTGAACTCAGGGGAACTCGACCACTGAGCTACCTCCCTAGCTCTATTTTGTGTCTTTTATGTAGAGACAGGGTCTCACTGAGTTGCTTAGCACCTCGCCATTGATGAGGCTGGCTTTGAACTCGCAATTCTCCTGTCTCAGCCTCCCTAAGTGCTGGGATTACAGGCTTGCACCACCGCGCCTGGCTGTTTTTTCGTTTTCTTTCTTGAACTTGAAGAACGTTTTATTCTCATGATAAGAAGAGCAGTTAAAAAATTGGACATTTAAGTTAAAAAACTCAAGACAATTCATTAAACCTAACTATTAAGAGATCATAAAGGCAAGATACATAAAAGTGAAATGTATATCTTTTTATTGGTACCAGGGATTGAACTCGGGGGTACTCGACCACTGAGCCACATCCCCACCCCTATTTTGTTTATTATTTAGAAACAAGGTCTCACTGAGTTGCTTAGTGCCTGGCGGTTGCTGAGGCTGGCTTTGAACTGGCCATTGTCCTGCCTCAGCTTTCCCAAGTGCTGGGATTACAGGCATGCACCACCATGTCCTGCAAAAATATTATTCATAATAGCTCAAAACGAAGGAGGAGGAGGAGGAGAAAGAGGAGGAGGATTAGAATTCATCAACAGTACAATAGACAAAAATGCATACATAGATTTTAATATGGCCGTAGAGTAGAATATTGTATGGCAATATTGAGAGGAATACTCCTACATGCAATGCCATAGATTAATATCATAAATGTAATATTAATATAAATCACAATAAAAACAATATATACTTCAGGAATGCATTTGTTTAATCTGCAAAACATGCAAAATTACAGTAGCATGGCTAATGATTAGTGAAGGATAGACGAGGGATTTCTAGGGTACTGGAAATGTATTTCTTCACTTAGGTGGAGGTATCTGGTCATGTTCACTTTTTGATAATTTGTTTCACTAAATATTGATGTACCCCTTTTTCTTCATTTTAAGCAACAATATAATAAAAATGTGTTGGAACCTGGTGTGAAGGTGCACGCCTGTAATCCTATGGGTTCAAGAGGCTAAGGCAAGAAGATAGCAAGTTAAAAGCCAGCCTTAGCAAAAGAGAGGTGCTAAGCAACTCAGTGAGACCCTGTCTCTAAATAATATACAAAATAGGGCTGGGGGTGTGGCTCAGTGGTCGAGTGCCCCTGAGTTCAATTCTGGGTGCCCTCCCCCAAAAAGTGCATGTTGGGATCTTTCCTGTTTTTTCTGTCTTTTATATTGTACTAGGATTGAACTCAGGGCCTTATACGTACTAAACAAGCACTTATCAGCTGAACTAAATCTCAAGCCCTTTCATATGTTTTTGACCCAGTCTTAATTTCGAATTCCAGTTCTAAAAAGCCAATCCCTAGCTCATTCACACTCCTTACCTTTATTTCTTTGGGATGTAAACACTTCATAAGTGCCAAGTCATTTGCTTTCCATTGGACAATTTCTTTTCCACTTCCAGCAGTCTCATTTCAAATCTTAATTCCCAGTTGTGAACTTCTGAGACCTACTGACTGATTTCTTTGGAGTTTTTCCCCAGTACCCTATTAAGTGACAGTTTTTCATTTTAAATATTACCATTCTTCTTAGGTTCTGCCCATCTGTGATCTACAATTTGTGTGCAGCTTCCCAGAGATCAATCTTCTCTCTGGATTAATACCCATGACATACCTTGCCTTCCAGATACTCTTCTGCTGAATATACATTTTGCCATTTCTGAAACTGGGTTAGAGTTCTTATTACATATCTTGTTATAATGAGTAGTTCTGACTGTTGAGCCCATCCTCTTGCCAGTGTGATCTGTATGCATAACTGTAAATAATAACAAATGTAGGTAAGTCTGAAGTTACATTGGAAGGATGTGTTTGGTTGCAAACACATCTTATCCAGCTATGGTGGCTGGAACAGGACACGGCTTTTTAAGTCTTTTTGAAGAAGCTTTAGCAATTGAAAAGCGTAATTGATCACCTATTTAAAAATCACTCACTTATAGTTTTTGACATGATAATATGAAAAAAGACACAAAATCTTACAACATGAAAATAGACCATCAGAGAGATAATGTCACAGATGATGTCAATGAAGAGAATTTAAAGGGATTACTTCATATGGATGAAGATAAAGATTTGAATGAAGCCCTATAAAATCAGCAAGCATGAGAAGCTCTTTTCATGTGAAGGGCAAAAGAAAACAAGAAAGAAAATAGTGGTCAAGGTGCCAGTGGTGACTAGACATATGGAAGAGTTGGTACACTAGACTTGACTGCCTCTAGTCTCCAGCTGGACCCTGAATTTATCATCTTTCCTTGGTAGAGACAATGCTAGGGTAGGGAAACTTCAGAGGAGAAAGTACACCAACCTCTCTTTCCTCCCCCTTTTTTGAGTGGCTGCTAGTGGCTTCCACTGGCCAGATACAGTGGAAGTCAGCCTGCCAGGGTGTTCAGATGATGCACTCCATGGTGTTCAGCATCTCTTTGCACAAAGCAAGGCACACAGGAATGGAGAATGGCACCGAGCAGCAGAGATGAGAGATGTGAAGCAAGCAACACGATCACTGCATTTTTTATAATCATTAACAATTAGAGGGCTATATCTCCTTTTTATTGTGAAAAAATGTTGAAGCATGTGAAACAATTTGAACTAGAAAATGGCAGAAAGTATACTGGAGCCGTTGAAGCTGATGAAGATAATTGTACACAGTTGTATACAATGAGAATTAGTAAGCATCTACTGTGTGGTAGGCACTGTTCTAAGAGCCTTGCATATAAAATCTTGTGACACATTACTGCTGGTACAAAAACAACAAGGTAGGTAGCCTACTATCTTGCTCTGTGTTTCAAAGCAGAAAAGTGAGTCCCAGATCAGTTAAAGCAAATTTCCAAAGTCCACAGAACTAATAAAGTTTTAACTCTATGGTCTGGCTTTAGAGTTGCATACTGTTCCATTACATAAGTTAAAAGGGGAAAGAAAAATAACATTATAAAGCAGTAACTCTTCTTAATATTGTGCAGTAAAATACATTAATTGAACAGTATTTTGAAATGCCTCCTGATACTTTTTCCCTCCCAATAACCTTTCTTTTCCTGAAAATTCCTTTTTTTTCTTTAATACTAAGCCTTGAGGTTTCTTATTCACAATGTTGAATATAAGAAAAATATGAAAGATATTCCCATCCAACAGAAAAAAAGAAGTAACTACAAACTCTTTAAAGGGACTTTGGGATAGTGGATTCTGAGAGGAAGAGAACAGGACTCAGTTAAAATCACACATGCTGCAAGGGAACAAATTCTTAGCTTAACATCTTTAAAAACAAATGCCTGCTGCACCATTTCAACTATGTAATCCAGGATAAATCTTTATAAATTTGTACAGATCAATTATCTGTACTTAATTCTATGGTCAAGAAATGAGTCTCCATATGAAAAAAATGTTCAACATATCTAGTAATTAGAGAAATGAAAATCAAACCTACTCTAAGATTTCATCTCATTCTAGTCAGAATGGTAGTTATCAAGAATACAAGAAACAGTCAGTGTTAGCAGGGATGTGGGGGAAAAGGGACACTCAAACATTGCTAGTAGGACTGCAAGTTGGTGCGACCAATCTGGAAAGCAGTATGGAGATTCCTTAAAAACTTGGAATGGAACCATTGGACCCAGCTATCTCACTTCCCAGTCTATACCCAAAGGACTTAGAAACAGCATACTACAGTGATGTAGCCACATCAATATTTATAGCAGCACAATTCACAATTGCCAAACTGTGGAACCAACCTAGATGCTCTTTGATAGATGAATGGATAAAGAAACTGTGGTATATATATACACAATGGAATATTACTCAGCAAAAAAAGAGAATAAATTTATGGCATTCGCAGATAAATGGATGGAGGTGGATAATATCATGCTAAGTGCAGTAAGCCAATGCCAAAAAACCAAAGGCCAGATGTTTTCTCTGATAAGTGGATGCTAATCCATAATGGGGAGGGGGTGCATGAGATGAGTGGAAGAACTTCAGGTAGGGCAAAAGGGAGGGAGGGAGGGAAAGGGAGGGAGAATGGGGGTAGAAAAGATGATGGAATGAGATGGACATCATTTCCCTAGGTACATGTATGATTGCATGAATGGTGTGACCCTACTTCGTGTATAACCAGAGAAGTGAAAAATTGTGCTCCATTTTTGTACAATGAATCAAAAAGCATTCTGCTGTCATAAATAACTAATTAGAACAATAAAAAATAAAATAAATTAGGGTCTGAGCCCAAAGCCAGTTTTTTTTTTGGGGGGGGGTATATTTCTATGATTACTCATTTAATACATGCTTGGGAAAAAAATATGACTTCATGTAGACAGACCAAAGAGCCATGATTGAACTAATGAATGAGCCTTAGCTACATCCACACAAGTTAAGATTATTAGCAAGGAAAAAGGAAACAAAAACTTTTAAAATCCACAATGTCAGCAGATCTATAATCTACAGCCTTATTGTATTTGGCAAATTATATATGAGGTTAAGAGTAAAATTGTTTTCATCAGCAGAAATAAAGGAAAAGTGACTCTTTAGTGACAGGTGCTCAATATTTTGAAGAACAGTAAAGTAGGAAACCTAAGCATCCCCTAGGTGTTACTAGGAAACTCATTGCAGACTGTCAGTCAATGTAATTGACATAAAGAGAAAATAAAATCTATTCTAATAAAATGCTGGGAGTCAAGTTAATAAAACATGGCAGAGAAGTCCAGAGAGTTCCTGAAATGTTCCAAATGCAAGCTCACTGAGAGCTGAATGGTTCTTCTTGTTCTGAATACATGAGTCTGAGGGCTTTCCTCCTACATTTTTAGTAGGAATTGAAAGTGCTGATTCCATTAAAAAGAAACAGAATCATATGGATTGATATGAAAAGATGATGATATAATGTTAACTGAACCCAAAGGATTTTTCCAATCCTGTGCAAAGATTTCAGTTAACACAGAAGCAAAAAGCTGAGTGCAAGCACACACATTTGTAATCTCAGTGACTAGGGAAGCTGAGGCATGAGGATCGCAAGTTAGAGGTCATACTTGGAAACTTAGCAAGGCCCTTTCTCAAAATAAAAAATAGAGAGGGTTGTTGATGTAGCTCAGTGGTAGAATGACCCAAGGCCCAATCCCCAATACTCCCCAAAGAAAACAAAACAAATGAAAACCACTTGGAGAAGCTCCATGATTTCCTTCTACCTGAAGTTATATAGAAAGTTAGGCCTATAAATTTTGTTGATTCTCTTAGGGTAAAAGGATATTTCCAAAATTGTTTTTATATTTAGCCACTATTTTGGCTATAAAGAGAGGCATTTTCAATCACCACTACTTGTGAACACCAGGCACCTGCCTTATATTACTTGTATGTTCTGTAACAAACATTTGGTTGGTTATGTGTTTTACAAAAAAAAAAAAATTCTCAATTCTGTAAATTCACCTTTATTTTCTTAGCTATGTAGATTAAACCTTCTTTTTCTGCTCCAGAATCTAACTCAATGTAACACTGAGTTGTGATGGTTCCTTTATCTGCTCTAATCTTGACAGTTCCTCATTATTTCCTTGTTTTTTATGCCCTTAGAATTGGGTCAACTCTGGCAGAATGTTTCTTGATTTGAGTTTGTCTGATGCCTTCTCATCAGAGGAATCTAGGAATTTTGAGGAAGAGCACACAGAGGTAAACCAATGTACTACGACAACGTACATAGAATATTGATATTGCTGTGAAGACAGAGTGATATCAAATTTGTTGAATTTGTTCACTTGATTTGGGTGGTGTTTGCTAGATTTCTCCATTATAAAGTTTTACTTTATTTCCCTTTTTGTACCATATTTGTTAGAAGGTCACAAATATCGTTTAGCACCCTTGTGTTGTTTTTTTTTTTTTTTTTGATTATTATTTTCACTGGAAGTATCAAATATAAGCTACCTATTTTCTTTCCAAGCTTTAGATTTGAAAAATTACTATGCGAATATAGCAAAAATGTTTTCTTCACTGTAATATAGTGCCTGGCCATTACAGTGAACATAGGTCATTGTGCTATGATATAACAACAAAATGGTCCATTGTTGGGTGCTTTTTACAAAGCTCTTCTCTATTTTGTATCAAGGTTGTTTCTTCAGCCTCGATATAGTTAAAGAAATGGAATTTCAGCAGCAACAGTGTTAGTTGTCACTTGGTATTATTTTTATGATTGCCTTAATTTGCCACCACTCTTCCTTTGTAATTTATTTAAACTCCTGTGTTCTTTAAATCAGCATGCTATACTGATAGAGGCACATACATGTTTATAGCAGTGCAATTCAGAGTAGCCAAGTTATGGAACCAGTCCAGGTACCTGTCAACTGATGAATGGATAAAGAAAATAGGATATACATACACAATGGAGTTTTATTAAT
This sequence comes from Geosciurus inauris, assembly GCA_004024805.1. Lineage (NCBI taxonomy): Eukaryota > Metazoa > Chordata > Mammalia > Rodentia > Sciuridae > Geosciurus > Geosciurus inauris. The sequence continues at coordinate 83,020 of PVHX01005935.1, forward strand.
TCATAAAGAATATAATTATGCAGTTTTCTGGTAAATAGATGGAACTGGAGAACATGATGCTGAATGTAATAAGCCACACTCAAAGTCAAGGTTCAAATATTTTCTCTTATAAGCAGAAGGGAGAGCACAATAAGGAAAAAGTAGAAGTATGGGTGGGAAAGCCCATGAGAACAGAAGAGAGCTGAATGGATTAGAGAAGGGCTAGAAGGGGAGAGAAGAGGGACAGAAATAGGGAGGAACTATGAAATAAAATTGACCAAATATGCTCTGTACATGACTATACCACAGTGAATTTCACCTTTATGTTTATCTATAAAACACCAATTAGAAAAAATCAACAAATAAATAGAAGGAAAACAGGAGTAAAAGAGGAACAGGGCCAGGAAAGAGGTGAGGGACAGAGGAAGTCCTAGGGACTGAAATGGAATAAATGATATTCCATGAATGCCTGACTGTGTCAAAATGAACTGTGCTCTTTTATATAACTATGATGCACTGATAAAAAAACTTTCTTAAAAATCAACATGATGACTTCAAACTCAAGTAGAAATAAGTGAAGAATCTTGTAAAGGTTTTTAATTCTCTTGATTTCCTTTAGTTTCATTAATACCTTTATCCTTGTTAAATAAAAAATTATTTTTTTCAGATGACTGACCTATGGATGTTGGTAATACTTGTTACTTGATTTTAATAAGAGAGTTAGTGATACTTTTGTAAAGGATATGGTGACTAAAAATGAATGTATGCTTTGATTTCAAACATACTTGGTGAATACCAGTGAAGCAGCAGCATAAAGAAATGAATCTAGAACGGCAGCTGGAGTTAAAGGAATGAATTTTTGGTCCTGATTCAGTATTTAATATCTGGTTGTCCTTAGGCAAGTCATTTATTAAACTGAACCTTTTCTAGTGGTTTCCTTTGCAAAACAACATGCTAATATATGTATGTTGCATGTTAGTATTAGTAATTTAGTTTTGTAATTATTAAGATTTAATTTTGTATTTATCATTCATTGTTGAAATTGAATCAGTCATTATTTTGATATCCATAATTACTAAAGAATAAAATGATCAATTTCCTATATATTAAAGCTCAATTATCTCAAAACTTTAATAATCACATCACCACGTACTAATTACTTTTCCAGAGGTAACTGATTATTCTTAGCATACATGGAATTAAATTATTAGAATTTTTTAATGTAAAAGTAAAGGCTGATACTTTTCCATTATATTTTAGAAAAAAAATAAGAAATTTCTTATGTGCAGACATGGATAAATAACTCACATAAAATAATACACAACAATTTCTAATTTTTAATTAATGCAAAGGTAGAATGAAACTTAGAATAACTACCCAGTTTAAATTATTTACTTTATATGTAAATACATAGATGAACTATATTCTAGTTAAGAACCAGAAAAATTAATGCACTAGTGTTTTGTGACTACAAATAAAGTGTCTACATGTATGAACTCACATATCACATGTATGAACTCACATATCACATGTATGAATACATATCACATATCCAGGAAAAAATAGAAGTATACACACACACACACACACACACACATATATATCTTCCTTAATCTCCTTAGCTGGGATTAAATTGTTCATCTTTCATGTACTCTGAGCATTTTGTTTTTAATCTTCTGACTTGTTGCATACCCTGCCTTGAGTAGTGTATTTTCTTACACAATAGTAGGAAGAATCAGTATGTATTAATAAAAATAATATAGTTTCTCCAATTTTGGCTGTGAACCAGTGCAGGAGAGTTCTGTCATATATCTCTTTTTCTTTTGTCCATCTCAGATTTTTACTTATAGAAAGGGATCAATATATACTTTTTCAATTGCTATTTAAATTAATTCCTTTTATTATTTAGTATTACTCTAGGAAACAGCTTCACTGCCCTAGAACTTCGTATTTAATATGTAAAAATTTCTAGATTATCAGAAAAATTAATTAATACTTTAACATTGTTTCATAAATATTCTCAGTTTATTAATTCTGGGTCATCATTTGCATAATGTTCAGAAAATATACCTGTAACATTGGAGCTGTAATGTCAAACACTAAAATCAGCATACAGATATTTCACATTTTTTAAATAAATTAACTTATGTAGGAGCAGTTAATCCTTGATGTCAAGCAATGCTGCCTTTTTCCCTTAAGTAATTTAAAATATAATTTCCCCCTGGATTTTAAAAGCACTGAGATATGCTATATTGAATAAAATTGACTCTGCTTGGGAAAAAAAGAATGACATACTTCATATAGCCTGAGAATAAGTTGCCATAGACTAATGTAGCTCCTCTTAGAATCCATTATAATTCAACCTGTATATTATTGAGAGAAAATTCTAAATCTAAAGTTAATTAGAAGTCACAATCTAGCAGACTGTGAACCACTGAAACAGTATTTAAAAAGTACTAAAATCTTGTGAATGTGAAATACATAAGGAAGAAAATCAAGAGGTACTAGTATTTTCACTGTTATAAAGTGATTGTATCTGAGGCCACCAGAAGGATACCTATAAGGTATGATTGATACACACCATAAATATATTACTTTCAGAAATACATTGTGTGTGTATATAAATCACTTTGGGGCAGGGATAATTATTATCATGGTGCTAATTTATATTTCTATCCTTTTGTGTTTTATAAATGATAATACACACATAATCCACTTTGAGCTTTAAGCCAATCCTGTAAAGTGGTCACTGTAACAGAACAATTCCCATTTTTTAATTAATTGGAAAACTGAATTGCAAAAGATGTTCAATGACTTCCGGAAATACAAAAAAAAAAAAAAAAAAAAACCACGAAGGTTACTAATTCATTCTAGGTTTCATTTATGTGCTCATTTAGAAGCAATTATAATTGTATGACATATATATAACTACACATGTGTGCACATACACATATATACTCCATTTGCATGAAAATTCAACATGGCCCAGCAGTTAAGTATGTGGGCAATGGAAATTACTTATTGGCTTCAAATTCTGGATGAGCAAATTATTTACTGTGTCTCATGGAACCACTATTTTTGTGCCTGTGTCCACATGTGTTAATCAGAGGTAAAAATCATATATACTTCACCAAGTTATTGTAAGAAAGTTGTGATGCATTTGAACAAAACAATGGAAGCTCAGTAAGGATAGGTAACATTGTTGTGTTCACCACCACCAGCAATCATCATTATTTGTAATTGAGAATTTATATATCTTCTCAGAATTATCATAGTCTTTGTTTTTAGAGAAAATGAAAATTCAAAACAATCTTTCTAAATGTGGGAGTGTAATAATCTTACAGATTTTTTCATCATTTCATATCTCTTTTTCACTAATCATATAATTTGAATTTTGAAACAATGATTTGGCAATTCTTATTATTTGGGATATTTGGGTTAGTTTATCCTCAAAATAATGGGACATCCATCCATCTTGTTCTTGGATTTAGTCAGTTTTAATAGTATGTACATTTATGAGTAAAGCACATTCTATCTTGTGTAACAAAATTTTCCTTTTGAATATATTATATTTTAACTTTTTCTCATAGTGAGCAAGTGCCAGGAACTCAGCTTGATTCAAAAGTCTACACAGTCTTTTCCCTATTTTTTTATTTCTACTAAACTGCTAACCTATGACTTCATCTCAAATCATCTCTACCTCATATATATTAAACATGTCTGTATCATTTGAGATACATGTCAACTATTCTTCTTCTTGTGTAAATGCTCATAATTTCCTAATCTACCATAGGAAAATCCTATCTAAACTCTAAGATTCACCATGAAGTTTATTTATTCAAAGAAAATTCCTGTAATGCCAGGCATGGTGGCACAAGCCTATAATTCCAGCAACAGGAGGATTGCAAGTTCAAGGCCAGACTCTACAACTTAGTGAGGCCCTTCATAACTTAGTGGGATGCTGTTTCAAAATAAAAAAATAAAATAGGCTGGGGGTGTGGCTCAGTAGTTAAATACCACAGGGTTCAATCTAGTACAAAAAAAAAAAAACCTGAAATTTTTTCCGAATCTTCTCAGTGTGAATTACCTTCTCCACATGCCATATTCTCATACTACCACGTTTGCATTTGTGTTACAACCCCATCACATTGGTGCTTATTTCAAACTCTTTTGTACATTTGCTCCCTCCATCAGGTTGTGAAGTGCAAAAGCGTTAACATTTGGATTCTTTTTTCATCCTTCCATACTCTCTCTGCACCAAGACAGCAGCAGCCACAGATTTAATCAATGGTTCCATCTTCCAGGCAGATCTGACTGTACCTCACTTCGATCCTGCACCATATCCTCCTTCCTTCTTGCAGGTTTTGCTATTGTTAAGGACACTGGTCTACCAGAGAAAGCCTACTTGGTGCACAAAAATGTGCAACCTACAAGTGTGGAACACCTAGAAGGGAGTTGGATGACCCTTTTTCATTGGGATCAAAAACAAAACACATGGGCTCCCCTTTTCCTTCATTAGATAGACAGCTCATAAATGCACTTCACATGGATCCTCTGAAGGTCTTGGAAGATCAATTACCAGCCCTCAGTATAGCATGCTACTCAATATTACCTACTTTATTGGTTTTCCCTTCTGCTCTGATTCCATAACCCGTCATTTGCTTTTCAAATAAACTTGTTCTGGCTCTGATTTCTGGGAAACCCAGGCTGAACACTTCATGAATATATCATATTCATTACTCTCTTCTTTATAATGAAATTTGTACTCTGCTTGTTCCACTGAATTCTCTTATTTCCTCTTAATATAGTCTTTGAAACCTTTGCTGGGTTTTTATTATGCTTAATTGAAAATATGTACCTGTCAATAACTTATCTTTGAACTGGCTGGGCCCCCTGATTATTTAAAGTTTGAAGAGATTGATAAATAAAGAATCCTGTGATGGATTTTTTTTGTAAGACTATGAATTGTCTTCCCGTATGGAAACATACTTTATATTTTCTAAATTTTAGTTCAGTTTTTTTGATGCAGACCTGAAGATGTCAAATTATATTGTGAATATGCTGGTAATTATGTATGTTATGGTTTATATATGAAGTATCCCCCAAAACTCATGTGAGACAATGCAAGAAAATTTAGAGGTGAAATGATTGAGTTATGAGAGTCTTAACCTATCAGTGAATTAATCCTCCAGTAGGAATTAACTGGGTGGTAACTGTAATCACATAGGGTGTGGTTGGAGGAGGGGGGTCATTGGGAGGTGTGCCTTTGGAGTGTATATATTTTGTCCCAATTGACGGGAGCTCTCTGCTTCCTGGTGCCATCTTCCTAGCTGCTTTCCTCTGCCACATTCTTCTGCCATGATGTTCTGCCTCACCTTAGATATCAAAGAATGAAGTTGGCCATCTATAGACTAAGACCTCAGAAACCTTAAATGCCCCAGATAAACTATTTCTCCTTAAAATTGTTCTTGTCAAGTCTTTTTGTTGCAATAAAAAATGATGTGTTATGATTTTTGCATTCTTATTATAGTTCTCCAAATTTATCTTCCTATTTAAGTTTTTCTCATCAGATTCTTTCTTTCATAGAGATAGAATACATGTTATGGAATTTCTCATTGTTGACATTTATTTACTTCTCTGCCCCAGTGGCTTTTAGACATAAAGATGAGACACAGAGCTTCCCTTTTTTTCCCCCAGTGGTGGGAATTGATCCCAAGGTCTCGTGCATGCAGGCAAGCACTCTTCCACTGATCTGTATCCCCTGCCCCAAGCTAAAATTTGTGAAGACAGTGCATACATGCATCACCTGGCAGCCAATGTCCACTATTTTTTGATAAATTCTCTCTTCAACCTTCAGTATTTATAAAGACTTTGTATTTGAAATGGACATAATGAGCATAGAGCATAGCCCAAGTGCCAGACAATATTCTCTATTCTATCTATTAATTATTTAACTATGTTTTACAACTATTCTGCAGAGAAAATATTATAATTCATCTCATACCAAAGATGAACAATTGGATCTGAGAGAGATTGTCCGGTATCACACAACTCATCTATGACACAACTATTTGAATGCATTTGCTATCACTCCAGAGACAATGTTCTTAATTATCATATTATGCTGTCTCAATGTTTTGCTATATCATATAACACACAGGGTGTTTGAGAGCATATATTTCCAGTTAGAGAAAAAAAATCTGGTGGAAGATACGCTGTGGAACTTTGAATCTAAAATCTTAAGGAGAAGGCTATCAGTTGTTCATAGACAGAGTTCCTCACTCAACTTGGAAATAACAGCCTTAGAAGAAGCAAGTTCATCAACTGACCAAGTCTGAAATCTAAGTCTTCCGTTTTCTGGTACTGTTTTTTCACTTTTAGTATACCTCACAGAGCTCCTGAAAACCCTGCCTTTGAAGATAAGGAGCTGGGGCAGAGAAGCAGATTCTTCTCTTTATATTTAAAATGTGTGTGCAAACTTTGTACAAGAAAGATATTAAAGATGGTTGATTAAAAAAATATATATATATATACTGTTCATTGAAAGTGCATATAAAGATGTTTAATATGAATAATGTAATCTGCTTATAATTTTGTGCAGTAAGAAAAATTATGATTGTAACAATATTTTTTCTATTTGCCTCAACAAATGTTTTCAGTGAATAGTGAAAAAAAAAAAGAAAGATATTAAAATTTCTCTTTAAATTGTAGCACATGTGATTAATTTGTAGAAGATGTGTTCAGTACTGTTTATTACCAAGGTCTTAAAGTGCACAAAAACAACAATGACAGCAATAGACTTTTGGAAATATATCAGATCATAATTATCCACCTGGAAAATTGTCGTGTATAGTCAGGCTTAATATTATAGACCTCATTTACACAAACAGCTCAGCTGAAATAACATTAAATTCTATTAAATTTTACTTTGAAGGGGAAAATCTATCAAATTTCATCTTTTGATATGTGCTTTCTTCCAAATACAAAGTAGAAATGGAATAAAATGAAAAGCAGCAGAATATAATGGAAAGATCAACAAATAGAGTCAGAAAACATAGAATTAAGCATTTATTTTTAGATTTATTTTTAGATTTATTTATTTATAATTTGATAATTATCAAATTATCAGTACACTTTATATTTAAAATAGTTGCAAAATTATGTCTCAATAAATTTTTTTTTACTTACCCATACCTCTCAGAGTTTTGAGGGGAAATTAAATGAGATCATGTGAATTATAACACTTTGTAAGTCATTTAGGTTTAAAATTTGTTAATTGTCACTCTAGAAACTAATATCTACTAGATTTCCTTTTATGCTTGTGTAATGGATGAATTCTTAAATGCAAAATATCTATATGAAACTATTTCATTTTCTCTGTTGTTATTTTGTGCTGGAATAAATATGAAACCAGTTCTGTGCTTGTAGGAAGTGAAGTGTCAACCCGAATTTGAGGAACTAGCTAACTGATTGATTTCAGTCCTAGATTAAATATTGAAACCCAAACTCAATTCTTTCTGATTAACTGTTATTTGCATGTATGCATTTATTCCAAATTAATTTACCTATATTAAAAATTAATTTAACATAGAGTTGTTCAAAGTTTATATCTTTATTTCATTGCATATTTTTTTACAAAAGGAGATGTACATAGGTTGCTCTCAATGGTGTCTAGGGTAAGAACAAACTTGCTCCTTCCTGAGTAATACAAACTTCTTCCTCTCCTATTATGATGTTAAATTTATGTGCAGTAAATCCTTTAGGAAACAAGGTATATTTACTTAATATGTCTGAGTAAGATTATTCATAACTGTGGTCCTAGATGGAAATAAAGTTGGTCAATGGGAAACATGTATAAGTTCATGCTAACATGACTTCTGTGACTTGAGTATTATATTTAAATTCAGGCAAAAACAATGTAAGCAGTTGTGATGCTTGAAATTTTAGTATTCAGACCCAGAACATACAGTCACTGTTATAAATATAATTTGAAAAAATATGGCAATGTAGCTACAAAATAGCAATATTCTATAAAAAATTATTCAAATTAACAGTATCTGATAGATCATTGGAATTAATCATTTGATACAGTTTGGTGAATATAAACTACTTTCAGGAAAAACATAGACTTGACAAGGTTTAGGGTCAACTGCCTTTTCTACAAGTTTGCTTCTCAAAAATGGTACTTGCCCATTTTTCCCCCATTGACCTGTATACCAAACTAGAAATAAGAAAGTTATTTGGAAAAGTTTGCTCTAGGAATGTTCCCTAGAGCAGAAGATTGTGTGGTTCAGAGAGGTTCAGATAAGCCAAGAGATTTTCTGGGTCAGGAAATGGGTCATGCTATGTCCAACACCATGTATGATTCCCAATTGGTATGTATGTATGTGTAGATGGATGGATGGATGGATGGATAGATCTAGACACACACGCACGTGTGCATGCATGCACACATAAGTAATTCCAGTGTAATGATACCACTTATTTAGCATGTGAAAATTAATTGTAGTTAGCAGTTATGAAATGCTTGGCCTGTGCCAGGCACATTGCATACATTAATTCATTTAATGCTCACAATGGTTCCATAAAGTAGTTAGTACTATTATCTTCATTCTGCAGATAAGAAGGCTTGAAGTATTATGTGGTTAAGGGACTTGTCTCAGGCCACACAAATGCTGTTTGGGGGATTGCAAAATTCATTTAAGTAGTATTAATCTAGATCCCACCTTCTTATACACTCTGTTGTAAATGTTTTCCATCTGTGGTGGAAAATAAAGCATCATACACACCATTTTTGGAGGGAGAAGTACCATGAGAGGCTGTTCCTAGAATTATGCTTCTGATAGCCACAATATCAGAGAGATACAAAAGGAAGAGCTTTCAAATGGATAAGTCAAAATGAAAACCAGACTTCTTGTTCCATAGACATCTGATATGTATTATTTGAACTTTGTTCTGAGGTCTTTAGTGAAATTATGGTAAATCAAAAAAGATGACATGAAATTAGGAATGTGTACTAGTCCATAGGCTTTATATTAAAATCACAAATAATGATATGATGTTAAATTATGCCCTTTAATCCACAAATAATTCAAAGGCATGAAAAAAGATGTCAAAATGATCAAAAGATATGCTTTCATTTGCAGTAGTTGGTTGAAGGTTGTGTTGTCAATTTCTTAGAGAAGTAAGAATCATTAATATGGAAGGGAAATGTTAGCAGTAAGAGTTAAAATATGTACTGAAGTTCTAGGAAGTTGTAGTATGAAAAGTGATATGAATGAGAAAAGAAAGCAAGAAAATCAAAACACTAAAGATAACAAGAAAATCAAAACACATTTTTATATTACTTTTTATAGTGAGGTTTGTACATTAATTTTTAAAATTTGGGGGAGTGTGGTGATTTGTTTTTCCAAATAATTATGTACATATAAATTATAAAGTTTTTATATATTTCTGTCTCCTAAGTAGGAAAGAGTAAACACAGATAATTGGGGAAAAGCCACATAGTTATTATTTTTATATAAGTACATGAAGAACAGGCAAGAGTGATCAGTGGTAGAGGACAGTCACACATGAGAAGCAGATAGAACCAGGGCCCAGCAGAGTTAATCAAGTGACTGCATGAAAGATCTCAAGAGGAGACCAGCCCGCACAATTTAACCCTCTATCTTTGAAGAGATAAAGTCCTTTATGACATTAGTAATTATAACATGATGTCAATGAAGCATAGAGATGCAGATAGTAAAGTCAAGTGTAAGTGTAATGAAAATTTTGACTGATATTGAATAAGGAAGGGAGGTGCTGAGGGTGATACAAAGACAGGAAGAAAGCTGAGAGGAGACATTTATTTTTGTATTTTCTTTCTTTTTTTTTTTTCACAATTTTTCTCAAAGTTTAGCTTGGACTAGAACACCTGGATAGCTTGGCAAAACAGATTTTTAGATCCCAAACCAAGAGCCTGTGGTTAGGTCTAAGGTGGGGGCTGAGGATTTGCATTTGCAAGTACCTAAGTGATGCCTCCGCTGAGGATCCAAAATCTAGGCTTTGGGAAGCACATTTCTGTGTAAATCAGCAATACCACCGTGTCATTCAGATCCCCTAGGTTGCCACTGGTATATTCTTGAGTGTACAAGTGCTCTTTTTCTGACCACTATCCCTCCAGGGACCACCAAGGGGAGAATCAGTTCATAAAAACAATGTGGAAATGAAACTAGAAATTGCATACTTACAGAAATTCCTCAAATCCCATCCTGTATGCATTAGCAAAGGCAAGGAGAGAAAGTCAAAATATAATGAAAATAAGATAGTAGGGAGATAACAAAGAAGTTTCTCATTTGACATCATTTTTATAAGTGATGAGTAATTAATTGTCTCATGTTTGGCACATTTTGAAGGTATACTGCTTGTTGAGATATGTCTTCCAAACCATGGGGATTTATTTATTTATGTATTCATTCATTTATTTGTTTATTTTTGGTTGTTACTGTTATTTGCTTCTCAAAACACAAAGATCACCCAGTTGAAAATAACTTATGAGGAAATGGATTATCCATCTGATAACCTCACTTTTCTTTGGAAGGAAGAAAGTGAACTGCAGTCCTTTAAAACCTAAATCATGAAGATTGGGACTGGACAGCTTGACCAGTTTGCTGGAAGATGAGCCAGTTTGTTTCTGTGTTGATTGGTACTGCGGAGGAGCCTCAACACAGTCTCAGCTCATTCACTTGAGGGCTTGGGTATATCTGAACATGTCCATGGGTTCAGCACGGTGGGTCTGAAAATAGCCTCTTTTAAAAAGAGAAGAAGAGATTTTCAATAAGGAAAGTGAATCCAGAGAGGCATTTGGATTTGGACTTACAGCAGTGCTCTTTATTGGAGGCACAGAGTACATTGGGATTCAGACTCATTTCAGGCTCCCTGTGCTCTCTGAATCCTTGGGAATTCAAATTCAAACAAAAGCACTTGAAAAGGCTTTTTCACTAAAATGGGGGTGGGGGCAATGCATCTAGGCACACCAGACCTCATTAACTTGGTGGTGCCCACACAATGGAAAGTGACACCAAAGAAGGTGGTTCTTCCTGCACTAGGAGAGAGCTGTGCCCCTCTGTCTATGCGGACAGCAGAGCACAGAAGAGCACTGGCACCAGCTAGGAAGGCTATTCCACTCTTGGTATTCCGGTCACATGCAGGAAGGCAAATGTCTTTGTGTAGTATTCACAAAAGAATAGTCTGTGTTATATTTTCTACTCAACCACAGCCAGAATACTTAGGGGTTTTAAAAACAAGACATGCATTTGTTTTATGTATGGGCATCTATCGTAACCCTGATAACACTGTGCTCTAATTGTTGGTTTTCACCAGTAGACAGGGAACTCCTTAAGGACAGGGCTGAATTTTGCATCTCTTTATCTCTCAACACATGACACAGAAGCAGTTCTGAAATACAGATTTGCATTAATGGGGAGAAGTTAAACCTTGGTTTATAACTATGCTTTCTCTAAGGTCTCCCACATTAAGTGGCGTGTTAACTGACTACAGAAACTCTGGGAATCCCATCAAGCATTCACAGACACTTGTCACATCTAGTTGCAGGTTTGTACTTCTCTCCAGATTGCAAACTCCATCAGAAGCGTGCATCTTTCATTACTCTAGTGCCAATGCCTAAATTGCCAAGGCATCTATACACTTTTATTGGCAAGTGTACCTGATTAAAATGAAAAGCCCCTTGCTATTTCCCCAAAGTAAAGAAACTTATAAAAAAAGGGCCATTCACCCTGGGTAAAAAATACAATGAATAATACAGTCCTATATCCTTTAATCCCTCTTTTATTTCATTTCTGAAAGAACACTATTCATTTACTTTCAGAATTAAAATACATAGTCTGGAACACCAAATAAAAATAAAGCAATTATTGCTTGAAACTGTTTCCTTTTTAAAATTACTGTATTCCTGAGAAGATTCAACAAATAGACCATAAAGTTGAGTTGTCCACTATCAAATCAATTATTCTTGGATACCTTTGCTACTCAGTGGAAAATATGACTGTGAAAAGAAAACATGAGATTTATTATTAGCACATGAGGAATGAGTGTGTGTGTGTGTAATCTATTATGGCTTATTTATTTATTTTTTTTGGTACTGGGGATTGAACTCAGGGGTACTCGACCACTGAACCACATCCCCAGCCCTATTTTGTGTTTTATGTAGAGACAGGGTCTCACTGAGTTGCTTAGCACCTCGCCGTTGCTGAGGCTGGCTTTGAACTCGAGATTCTCCTGTCCCAGCCTCCCTAAGTGCTGGGATTACAGGCTTGAGCCACCGCGCCCAGCTATTATGGCTTATTTTAATGTAGGTTTCTCTACAGGACAAGAATATGAGATGTTACTGTGTGAAAATTGCACATAGTAAGCTGTTGTTTTATACTCTTGGTAATAACATAGCAATTGACTTCAAACTTCCTCTTTAACAATATTTTTCAAATATTATATGCAGAGACCAACAGCAAAATCACATGGAGATACTTGTGTTTTGTTTTAAATATTTTACTGAGACCCATTGCAATGCACCCCATCTGAACCAACAGTCTACATTTTAGCAATTAATAATGCATCTGAAACAATAGCAAATTATACTATCTTCTTCTAATTACGTATTAATCACTTGATGCAGAAGCAAAGATCAGTGAAGCCTGGAGAGATGAAGTACAAACTAGGCCTGGAGATCAGGTGGGGACTGCAGATAATTTTATTAGTGATTAGAGGAGGGGAGTGATTAATGCAATGAATGTATATACACATATACACATAATAGTGTCAGCCATCCTGAATTCTGCTTCATGCTAATGACATAAATGTAAATATGGTCTCAGTGACAGATCTAAATTGTTTGGTATTCCCTTGCATATTTAAAAATGGCAGGGCTGGGGCTGTAGCTCAGTGGTAGAGCACTTGCCTGGCATGTTTGAGGCACCACATAAAAATAAATACATAAGATAAAGCTATTGTGTCCATCTAAAACTAAAAAAAATTTCAAAAAAATAAATAAAAATGGGCCTTCATTTGACAAAGGTGGTAAGAAATTTAGAATGCAAATCCATGAGAAATGGGACTTGTCTTTCTTATTTAACGACATGTCAACAGTGCCAAGGTGTTTGGATTATAGAGTGGGGTACAAGGTGGAATTCTAAGGAAGAGAAATGGAAGAGCAATCATAGACAATGAGACTAAGGGCAACCTGTTTACATCTAGACCAAAAGGTGCTCATTTAAACCAGTGTGTATGCAGAGGTAGGAGCAACATGCTTCTGTAACGTGGGATCATGGAGTACTTTTGCTTCTTTCCTCACGTGCCTCCCACAAGTCCTATGACTTAGGAATTCTGCTCCTTTTCACTTGAGCTCCTGTGTCTTAGAAATGCCTGAATGAATGTTGGACTAAATCACAAATTGTTCTCTGCTGTTTGTCTTATCTGGAAACTCACACTCGGGCTACCTCATAGATGCAAAGTCAGGAACTCAGGCCGAGGAACAACTCAATAGATAACGCGTAATTCAGATACACCTTGACTCGCTAAGCAATCAGTCCTTAATAATGTAGTTTAAAAATGGCCCTCCCATCTTAGTCAAGGTCGGACATTCAATAACGATCTCCTGTTGCTGATTTTCTGACCCCGATTGCTTTTTTTTTTTTTTTTTTTTAACAAATTTCTGCCTATGCGAAAGTAGCAGTGGGAATGAATGTGTTAAACTTTACAAAAGACAATGGACTTTGTTTGGAAGAACTCTTTCAGCCTCTCTTCTCATTCTTCACTATGTAAAACTAGTTCCCTAATCTCTTTTATTTATGCATATCGATTACACAGAATGGTAGGTTGTGTTGTGCCACATTTGTGATCAAAACATAAAATTGATCAAAACATAATTTGATCAATTTCACGCCCTAATACTTTCCCCACCCTCTCTCTAATCCCCTTCCTAGGCCCCACTGGGATCCCTTCTAATTTCATGAAGTATTCTTGTGCTTGTTTTTTCCATCAAACTTCAATATAGGAGAGAAAACATACACTTTTCTCTCAGTCTGTTTTATTTTACTCAAATGTATGGTCTCCAGCACCATCCATTTTCCTTCAATGATATAATTCTGTTATTTTTTTATGGCTGAATAAAACTCCACTGTATATATGTGTATGTATGAGTGGGTGTATATATGTATAGGACATATGTATATAATTTATATATACGTATATATTTATGTATAAAATTTTCTTTATTCATTCATTTTCTAATGAGTACTTAGTCTGGTTCCACAATGTTATGGTTTGGATGTGAGGTGTTCCCAAAATGCTCATGTGTAAAATAACGCAAGAAGGTTAAGAGAGCCTTAATCCAATCAGTACATTAATCACCTGATGGGATTAATTGAGTGGTAACCAAAGGCAGGTGGGTGTGACTGGAGGAAGTGGGCATTGGGAGCTTGGCTTTGGGGTATATATTTGTATCTGGTGAGTAGAGTCTCTCTTTGCTTTCAGATCATCACGTGAGCTGCTTCCCTCTGCCACACTCTTTTGCCATGATGTTCTGCCTCACCTCCAGTCCCGAGGAAAAAGATCCAGCTACTTATGGACCAAGCACTCTGAACCCGTGAGCCCCTAAATAAATTTTTCCTCCTCTATAATTGTTCTGGTCAGGTCTTTTTGCCACAGTTGTAAAAAAGCTGACTAAAACACATAACTTGATTACTGTAATTGTGCTACAATAAACATGGGTATAAATGTATCTCTAATATATGCTGACTTTAATTCTTTTGTGTAAGTACCATGGAGTGTTATATCTGGATCATAACATAGATCTATTTTTAGCTCTCTGAGGAACCTCCATCCTGATTTCCATAGTGGTAGTACTGTACATCCTCACCAACAGTCTAAGAGTTCCTTTTTCCCCACATCCTCGCCAGCATTTGTTGTTACTGAAATATTGATTCTGGCCATTCTAACTGGAGTAAGATCAATCTCATATCCTCTTGGCCTCAAATGTGTCTCTTTTATCCCAGTTAATGCTGAAAAAACACAGAGTTTTAACTGAGCATCCTGACCCTAACTTTTCCCTAGTCGTATACATCCTGATTATATATACTCTTGAATTTTGTGCAGATAATAGAGCTTCTTAAAGTAAATTGCTATTGAGATTTCCCTTGCTGTATATTTCATAGATGCTAATAAAGTTGCTTACTATAACAGTAGAGTTATTTCTAGTTTAATCAGCTTTTCAGAAAGAGTAAACCATGGGCAGTGTATACACTGAATTGATTCACTGGGCAAATGAGCATCCAGAAATAGTGATTATTTTAGAAGTTCCCTGAAAAAGAAGAAAAGTTAATAATTGGATAATAAAGAGGAAGTCTAAAGACAAGCCAAGTGGATAGAAGCTCTGTAAATAAATTGATAGAGCTAACCAAGGCATGCTATTTGGGGAAGGGAATCATACAAAGGGAATATGCCATCAGCAGAAAGTCTCATTTGTGGCCAATCTGGAAACACAAGATGGGGTATTTGATATCTTGTGTTAGACTGTAAGAGGCAGT
Organism: Geosciurus inauris; assembly: GCA_004024805.1. Taxonomy (NCBI): domain Eukaryota; kingdom Metazoa; phylum Chordata; class Mammalia; order Rodentia; family Sciuridae; genus Geosciurus; species Geosciurus inauris. Next base: position 98,577 of record PVHX01005935.1, read on the forward strand.
TACTGATATGAGTCCCCACAAACAAAACTTACAGTATGATGATGATCACTTATAATGTCTAATAAAGGGGAGAATAATAAATGAATTATCAAAGAAAGAATTATTTGGAGAGTAAATAATTTTTGCAATATTTGATGTTTAAATATCAGAAGAGAAAATGGATTTCAAGTTGGGAATTTTAAAATAACACTTTACCTTTAAAAGCTCTTGTTTGCCTGGGTCAATCATTTCTCTTTCTGTTATATATTGTTGCCTGACTGGGAAAGCATGGGGACCAATTTTACATTTACAAAAAACTTCCATTTTGCAGTGTTTCGTAGATAGTGCGTGCATTCACTAGAGGCCATGTTAGATCTATTTCTGAAATGCAACAGACTTCCAATAACACAGAACTCCACTACCCACAGATTAGAAAATCTTGGTGCGGAAATCTCAGGACTACACTCAGCAACTTGCTGCACAGAACACAACTCATAGAGGAAAACAAGCAGAGATAAGACTTTCCTATTGCATCTGATTTTCTAATCTCAGAATTCTGAGATCCAGATAAATAAGGATGAATACCATGATAAAATGGATGGGGCTGTGTTAAAATGCTTTCAAAACACTCAATAAAAAGTTAATCAAATAACAGAATAGAGCAATGCAAACCAAGGTAGGCACTTCCTTAGAGGACATAGCAGGTTATTAGGAAGCGATCATGGCTTTGGGAGGAGCAACGCAGACTAGCACAAAAGATATTTTAAGAGACAAAGGAACTTGAAGCAAAAGACCAATATTTGACTCAATGATTCTAAAGTCTTTTATGAGGCAAAATTTTATTATGCCCAGAAAGAGTTAAATGTATTTGGATATTTATATACAGGGTTATATCTTTTTAACCCAAGATTCTATATGCAAGTTGCGCATTGCAGTGGAATAAAAGGCATTTCAATGAGTTTCCATTTAGGTAGATTGTGCCTGGAAGGGAGAGCTATAAAATAAATGATCTAGATGTCCACGGTGTTTTTGTGCTTTTGTCTCAATGGGAACTGGCTAAAATGAAAAAAAGAAGTATTAGCAACTGAAGAAAAGTTGAATAACCATGGGACAATTGTCACTTGATAAGTGCCTTTTATGTTAGTGAGGATTTAGTTTGGAAATTAGGAAAGAAAATCTTTTAAAAAATTTTGGCAAAAGTTGGAAGTATAGAGAGTTTAGATTGATATAAATAATTTGAAAATTATGTCAACAAGAAATTTCTAAAATGAAATCTATTACTAGCCCATCTTTGTATTAGATGGCACCTGTCACCTAATCAGAGGTAATGTCATAGTTTAAAAGCACAAATGACATCATCTCTGATTCTCAATTTTTATGCTCTAAGAGGAATGGGGAAGGTATCAAATATACAACCAGTTTAAACAAGATGCTGGAGTAAAAGGCGAAGCCTGCAAAGTGAAAGAGGGCGTCTTTATTAGAGAGGAAGTCAGAAGGTAAAAATTTGGCTGTAAATTTAAGAGCATTTAGAAAGGCATAGGGGAAGAAGATATAATGAGAGAAGACATGGTGATATTGTAAAGGGAAGGAGCAAACAGTGTTGCAATTAGGATCCAGATGTAAAGGAGTTACTGGTATGGGGACAGTTTTTAGCAACAGAAATGTTTTTCTTATATGAAAACAAGGAAGTGCCAAAGAGACTAATATAATTATATCTCAAGAGATTATTTTATGTGCCTTAATAACATCCTTATAAATGTTTTAAATTAGATAGTATTTGTAAAATATCTGCCAAAATACATTTGGATTCAATTTTCATACGCTACATCAAGGAACTTAGAAAACATCAAGACACTTACAGTCAAGTTTCTAAATAGTTTTGTTGTTTCCCTCAACATCCTAGAAGCTAAAGAAATCACTGTTTAAAAAATCTAATTATTAAAATACTGTTATGATTAACATTTTAAAGATCTGGAACATGGCTAAATAATATGAACATAACTTCTCTCAGTATCCTAGCAATGGGGCCCTAAAAACCTCTAGGCTGAAGCCGGGCACAGTGGCGCAAGCCTGTAATCCCAGCATTTAGGGAGGCTGAGACAGGAGAATCTCGAGTTCAAAGCCAGCCTCAGCAAAAGCGAGGTGCTAAGCAACTCAGTGAGACCCTGTCTCTACGTAAAACACAAAATAGGGCTGGGGATGTGGCTCAGTGGTTGAGTACCCCTGAGTTCAATCTCTAGTACCAAAAAAAAAAAAAAAACCTCTAGGCTGATTTTACAGCTGGGGGGAAAAATTGGCTTTTACTACTTTCTCGAATTCCAATACTCAAAATGATCAGACAGTAAGACAATTTCAAAACAGGCTAGAAAAATGTCTGTGAGTAATAAGAAATGGAGCAGGAAATATAATATAATATAATATAATGACAAAGTTAAAATAATGAAATGCAAATGAAGACTAGGTAGACATGTCTCAAAAAAAGAAAATAAAATGAAACCCAGGTTTCTGATGTAAGAATAGAGAAAGAAAATTAACAGGTTATACTATTTGACCAGCCAAATAAAAATAAGTCCGTGAACTAAAAACAATCTGAAGATGAATACTAGTGGTGTATGTATTACATAAGGTATTTGATGTGCACTCTTAGACAAACTCATTTGTGAAAAATCTAACACAAGACATTAATTATTCTGGACACAAATGAATTGTCACCCCAGGTGGTAGGTCTGTGAAAGCAAGTATTCCTTTTCTTATTTATCAGACTTCATTATTTTAATTAAGTCATTCTGAAGCATTCATGTAACTATTTTAATTTCACTTTCATTGCTCATGAGCATATAGAACGTCTTTGTGTTTGTGTAGCTACAGCCAGATGGAGTTTTACCTGAATTTACCTTCTGTTGGAGTCATATAACAATATTGCCTGATTTTAAATTTGATCACCATCCTCTGTAGTTAGAGTGCAGAAACTTTTTGGTATTTGGTGAGGTCAGGTGGGGAGACTAAGATGAGACAGGGTGGCTGGGTAGGAATTGAGTTCAGAAACATAAGCTGCTTAACTTTCAATAAATTAAGTTTAATTTTTTCTTCCTTAAAATAAAAGCAATGGTATTTAAGGAAGCTTCTAATTTTATAAGCTGCCAGATTAATATGTATGTGTTTTTCCAACAGGTAAATATAATCCTAATATCCATTTTGTATTTGAAACAGTTAATTTAGATTAAAAATTTGATCTGTGCAAAGTTTATCTCCAAATTAACACATTGACTTTACATACATCTATATTATATATAACATATAATAATATAGAATGTATTTTTCCAAAATAAATCAATTTAATGTAAATCCTCAAAGCAAATAAAAGAAGTTTATGTGAAAAATAAAGTTCACATGATGCACATGAATAGACTAAGATTAGTTTGTGTTTCAAGCATAAAATTTTACAGGTCTTTGTACATGTCATTGATCCTTCATAATAATACGATATTATATATTTGATTGTGATCATGTCCTAGATATTTAGCGTGAATCCAATTTTAAGTGTTTCCCTGTGGCAAAACCATTTATCAAGTAGGCTTTCCATATAATTGACGTTGGCCATTTGGTCATTATGTTTTCACAACATCTAAATTCACCTTCTACTCATTTAAGACAGCTAATTACCAGAAATGGGAAGCATGCAAATTGCATTCTAGGTGTATCATGAAGAGTCTCCTGAGTCATTTGCTTCCTGTGCATTTTACCCCATAAATTTTGATAATTGCCATTTTTCTAAATCTTTCTGGGAAACAAGAGTGGTTTTAAACCTTTCTGAGTATTAAGTGTGGAGTATACTTGAGATTCTTTAAGGTAAGTAAAGTTCATTTCTACCAAATAGACTAATAATGTTCTTGAAAATGTATGAATCTGTCTCTATATTCTTGTCAGATAAACATAGATATTAACATCGATTACAGGGAGTTTATCAGACAGTATATAGAAAAGATAAGCTTTAGGTACTTTAAAAACTGAGAAAGAATTAAATATAGCAAACAAAACAAAATGACAGGAAATTATAAACACATCTCCATAAAAGACACACATTACCAGAGTGGATTAAAAAAATGAGATCCAATTATAGGCCATTGGAAAAATAGTCATAGGCAAAAATACAATCTAAAAGCAAAAGGATGAAAATTATTACATGCAAATGGAGTTCAAAAAGAAATAGGAATAGCTATCTGATAAAGCAAAGTTCAAGAAAAAATTAATCAGAAGAGACAAAGTTCACTCATACTGGTAAAAGGGAACAATCCAACAAGAAGATATGATAGTACATATAGATGTGTCAAATGTCAGTGAACCTCATTACAGAAAAAACATATGTCTTGCATTAAATCCCAGATAGACCATAATACAATAATACTGGGTGCTTTTAACACACCCTTATCATACATAGATAGGCCATCCAAATATAGAATCAATGAAGATATTTCCAACATAAATAATACTATAAATCAAAAGGTCCTAATAGACATCTACAGAATACTTGACCCCAAAGCAGCTGAAATTTACTTTCTTCTCAGCAACTCATGGAACCATTTCCAAAATAAACCATATTCTAGGTCACAGTGTAATTCTTAGTAAATATTTTTTAAAAATTGTATGATCCCATAAATCCTATCAAATCATATTGGAGTGAAAGTAAAAATCAGCACAAATAAAAATAATAGAAACCATATAAACACATGTAGTTTTAATAATACTCTTAAATGAAAAATGGATCATAGAAACAATTGGAAAAGAAATTTAAAAATTCTTAGAAACAAATGAGAAGAGAGATACAACTTATCAAAATAACTGGAACAGTATAAAAGCAGTTCTAAGGGGAACATTTATAGCATTGAGTGCCAACTTTTAAAAAAAGAGAGAGATCTCAAACAAATACATTTATGCTCCACCTCAACAGCTTAGAAATGGAAGAACAAACTGATTACAAAATTAGAAGAGAGGAAATAATTAGATCAGAGCTGAAATTTGTGAAATTAAGAATAAAAAAATGCAGAATCAATAAAAGTAGTTGGTTCTTCTAATAGATTAATTAGATTAATAGAGCATTAGCCAAACTAAAAAAAGAAAAGACCCAAACCAACAAAATTAGAGATTAAAAAAGAGATATTACCATATACATTTCTGAAATCCAAAAAATCATTAGAAAGTATTTTGAAAATTTATACTCAAAAAAAACAGAAAATCTGAAAGACACTGACAAATTTTTAGGCACACGTGACCTGCCCAAATTAAATCAGGAAGATGTAGAAAACCTAAACAGACCAATATCAAGTGACAAAATGGAAACAGAAATTAAAAGCTTTCCAAATAAGAAAATCCCAGGACCAGATGAATTTTAAGTTGAGTTCTAACAGACTTTTAAAGAAGAACCAGTACCAGACTACCTCAAATTATTCCATGAAATTGAAAGGGAAGGAACACTCTCAAATATATTCTATGAAGCTGGTATTTAGCCAAATGAAGATACATCAACGAAAGAAAACTTCAGAACAATCTCCCTGATGAACCTAGATGCAAAATCCTTCAATGAGATATTAGCAAACCATATTTGAAAACACAAGCACTTTGGAAAGCAGTATAGACATTTCTCAATAAAACTAGGAATGGAATCAACATATGACCTATCTATCTCACTCCCAAGTATTTATCCAAAATAACTAAAATCAACAGAGTATAGTGATAGAGCCACATAAATGTTTATAGTAGTGCAATTCACAGCAGCCAAATCATGGAACCAGCCCAAATGCCTGTCAATCTATGAATGCATTAAGAAAACATGGCATATATACACAACAGAATTTTATTCAGCCATAAAAAAGAATGACATGACAGCATTTGCTGGTAAATTGATGGAAATGGAGAAAACCATGCTATATAAAATAAGCCAGATTAATGGTCCATTTTTTGTCTTCTATGTAGAAGCTAAAGTAAAATAAGGAAAAAAGGGTGAAGGGGAGATGGATATCATAAAGATATAAGGAAGATCAGTTGAGTAGAGGAAGGAGATTGTGAAGAAGAGGGAAGGGCAGGGAAAAAGAGAAAATGTGAAATGGATATAATAAAATCACACTGTGTGCATATATAAATATACCGCAAGGAATTCCACTTTCATATACATGTAGAAAACACCAATTAAAAATAAATAGATAAGGGGGCGGTTCCAAGATGGCGGCCTAGACAGTCCACTCTGTGCTAGGCTCTCAGGGACCAAGGCTGGAAGTGGTGGAGGCGCCATTTTCCAGCCAGCTTCCTGGCATCATTCTGCGGCTCAACATCCCACGCAGGAATTTCGCTCGTGTGTGTGTGTGTGTGTGTGTGTGTGTGGGTGTGTGTGTGTACAGGATCACCGGGAGGCAGCGGTAGCTGGGAGGCGTGGCTTCGGCGCCGGCCGGCAGAAAAGCAGTTGCAGCCCGGGCCTTGGCCCAGGGCTCCGGCTATCCGAGACTGAGACTGGAAGTAGCGGGGTGCCATCTTCCAACCAGTTTTTTGGCAGCTCTCTGTGCCTTGCCACCCCACGCAAGAGTCTCGCTCGCGTGTGTGAGCACAGGGCCACCAGGAGGCAGCTGTAGCCAGGAGGCGTGACTTTGGTGCCGGCCGGAGAAACGCAGTTGCAGCCTGGGACTCAGCCCAGGGCTACGGCTCTCCGAGACTGAGACTGGAAGTAGCGGGGTGCCATTTTCCAACCAGCTTCTTGGGCAGCTCTCTGCGGTTCACCGCCCCACGCAGGAGTCTCGCTTGCGTGTGTGAGCGCAGGGCCACCGGGAGACAGCGGTAGCCGGGAGGAGTGACTTCGGCGCCGAGCAGTGGAGTGCAGTTGTGGTGGGGGATCCGGCCCAGGGCTTCAGCCCGGAGTTTATCCCGGGCGTGCCGGACCTGCTTCCGCACAGGGTGCCTGGCCCCAGTGCCCACCCAACCACAATAGACCGCTAGCAGTTGCTTCTGTGGACTGACTGTCTCCTGAGCAGAACCCCAGCTATTGTTCTTTGTGGACCACCTTCTAACACAGTGGAACTTCCTACACACCAGGGGGCGCATGTGAACACCTGGGAGCAAACCTTGGCCGCGGTGGAACAGCGACTCCACCAGCAGCCCAGAGTTGCACCTTGGCCTGGGACCAGTAACAAGGATACCAGCCGGGAAAGTCCAGCAAACAATGGGCAATGCCACCTACTGGAGGAGAAGTAACGAAACACTGCAGGGAAACTATAACCATATAGTAGTTAAAACTGTAACACCTTGGATCAGCAGAGCTAGAAGGAAAGACACACAAACATCATGAGAAAACAAGGGAAGAAAGTGACTCAAACAAACCAAGATACTACACTCCTAGAATCCATGGGCTGCACAGCAGGAGGAATGACAGAACAGGAATTCAGGACGTACATAATTAAAATGGTTGGTGACTTAAAGAATGCTCTAAGAGAGCAAACCCAGTCAGCAATAGATCACTTTGATAAAGAGATTCGTAGGCAAATACAGGAAGTAAAAGATCACTTCGATAAGGAGATAGAGATTCTGAAAAGGAACCGAACAGAAATCCTTGAAATGAAAGAAACAATAAACCAAATCAAAAACTCAATAGAAAGCATCACCAGCAGATTAGACCACTTGGAAGACAGAACCTCAGATACTGAAGACAAAATATTTAACCTGGAGAATAGAGTTGACCACACAGTGAAGATGGTAAGAAGCCATGA
>PVHX01005936.1:0-50416 GCA_004024805.1 Geosciurus inauris
CAACAATAAATGTTGGCGAGGTTGTGGGGAAAAAGGCACACTCATACATTGCTGGTGGAACTGCAAATTGGTACAACCAATCTGGAAAGCAGTATGGAGATTCCTTAGAAAACTTGGAATGGAACCACCATTTGAGCCTGCTATCCCACTCCTAGGTCTATACCCAGAAGACTTAAAAACAGCATACTACAGTGCTGCAACCACCTCAATGTTTATAGCAGCTCAATTCACAATAGCTAAACTGTGGAACCAACCAAGATGCCCTTCGATAGATGACTGGATAATGAAACTATGGTATATATACACAATGGAATATTACTCAGCATTAAGAGAGAATAAAATTATGGCATTTGCAGGTAAATGAATGGAGTTGGAGAATATCATGCTAAGTGAAGTAAGCCAATCTCAGAAAACCAAATGCCAAATGTACTGGTTGATAAGTGGATGCTGATCCAAAATGTGGGGAAGGACATGGGAACAATGGTGGATCTCTGTGCACTGGGGTGTAAGGGGGAAGGAGCATGGAGACAGCAAAGGTGGTGGAATATGATGGTCATAATAACCCTAACTTTATGTATGAATGCATATATGTTGTGATTCTATACAACTTACAGCTAGAGAATTGATATAATATCCTCTATCTATGTACAATGAATCAACTTGCACTGTTAACGTGTAAGCCTAAATAAAAAATTAAAAAAAAAAATCAATCTCCCCCCCAAAAAAAAACTAGATACTACAATAATAGAATGCATTGACAGCACAGTTGATGAAATCTCAGGGAAACAAATCAGAATGTATGTAACTAAAATAATCTACAAATTAAAGAATGACATAAGCGAGCACATACAGGCAAAAATTGATCAATTCAACAAAAAAATAAAAAAGCAAATAAAGGTAACTATTCATCACACCAACAAAGAGATAAAGGACCAAACACAGGTAGCAAAAGATTACTTTAAGAAAGAGCTAGTGATTGTTGAAAAAAACCCAATCAGATATTCTTGAAATGAAGGAAACAATAAACCAAACAAAAAACTTGATAGAAAGCATAATCAGCAGACTACATCATTTGGAAGACAGAACCTTGAATAATGAAGAAAAAATATGCAATCTTGAAAATAAAGTTGACCATGCAGTGAAGATAGAACAAGAAACTGTGAAGAGAACATACAAGAATTATGGGATAGCATCAAAAGACCAAACCTAAGATTTATCGGTATTAAAGAAGGCACAGAATTTTAAGTCAAAGGAATGCACAAACTCTTCAATGAAATAATATCAGAAAATTTCCCAAACATGAAAAATGAGTTGGAAAATCAAATACAAAAGACTCACAGGACACCAAATGCACAAAATTACAACAGATCTACACCAAGGCATATTATGATGAAAATGCCCTGCATACAGACTAAGGATAGAATTTTAAAGGCCTCAAGAGAGAGGAATCAGATTACATATAGAAGGAGACCAATTCGGATCTCAGCAGATTTTTTCAACCCAGACCCTAAAAGCCAGGAGATCATGAAACAGCACATACCAAGCATCTGAAAGAAAATGGATGCCAACCAAGAATCTTATATCCAGCAAAATTAAGCTTCATGTTTGGTGATGAAATAAAAACCTTCCACGATAAACAAAAGTTAAAAGAATTTACAGTAAATAAGCCTGTACTAAACAGCATTCTCAGCAAAATATTCCATTTGGAGGAAACAATAACCAACAATAAAATATACAAAGAGAGGAACAACACTAAAGGAAAGGCCAATCATAGGAGAAACCAAGTCAAGGTAAAAACCAAAAGTAAACCAAAATGATCAGGATTACAAATCATATTTCCATAATAAGACTGAATGTGAATGGCCTAAACTCATCAATTAAAAGATATAGACTGACAGACTGGATGAAAAAAAAAAAAGACCCAAGAATATATTGCCTTCAAGAGATTCATCTCATAGGAAAAGACATCCACAGACTGAAAGTGAAAGGGCGGGTTAAAACGTATCACTCACATGGATTGTGTAAGAAAGTAGGAATTTCCATCCTTATATCAGATAAAGTGGACTTCAAACCAAAGTTAGTGAAAAGGGATAAAGAAGGATATTTCATACTTCTTAAGGGAATCATACATCAACAAGACATAACAATCATATATATCTATGGCCCAAACAATGGGGCATCTATGTATATCAGACAAACCCTTCTCAACTACAAGAATCAAGTAGACCATAACACAATAATACTTGATGATTTTAACACAGCTCTGTCAACACTGGATGGATCCAAACAAAAACTAAATAAAGAAGCCATAGAACTCAATAAAACAATCAATAATTTAGACTTAACTGACATATATAGACTATTCCATTCATCAATGAGCAAATATTCTACTTTCTCTGTACCACATGGATCCTTCTCCAAAATAGATCATATGTTATGTCAAAAAGCAAGTCTGAGCTAATATAAAAAAATAGAGATACTACCCTGCATCCTCTCTGACCACAATGGAATAAAAGTAGAAATCAATGACAGATTCAAAAGTAGAAACTACTCCAACACCTCAAGACTAAATAATATGCTATTGAATGACACATGGATAACAGAAGACATCAGGGAAGAGATACAAAAAATTCTTAGAGGTAAAGAAAAACTCTGATACAACATATCAAAATCTCTGGAACACCATGAAGGCAGTGCTAAAAGGAAAGTTTATTGTATTAAGCTTATTCATTAAAAGAATAAAAAGTCAACAAATAAATGACTTGACTGTACATCTCAAAGCCCTAGAGAAAGAGGAATAAGTCAACACCAAAAGAAATAGAAGACAGGAAATAATTAAATAATTATAATAATTAAATAATTTAAATAATTAAAATCAGGGCTGAAATCAATGAAATTGAAACAAAAGAAACAATTCAAAAAACTGACAAAACAAAAAGCTGGTTCTTTGAAAAAATAAACAAAATTGACAAACCCTTAGCCACCCTAGCAAAAAAAAAAAAAGAGAGAAAACCCAAATTACTAAAATTCAGGAAGAAAAAGGAAACATCACAACAGACACTGCTATAATACAAAGGATAATTAGAAACTATTTTGAAAATTTATACTCCAGTAAAGTAGAAAACCCTGAAGACACCAACAAATTTCTAGAGGCATGTGACCTACCCAAGCTGAACCAGGAGGACATACACAACTTAAACAGATCAATTTCAAGTAAGGAAATAGAAGATGCCATCAAGAGCCTGCCAACCAAGAAAAGCCCAGGTCCAGACGGATTCTCAGCTGAGTTCTACAAGACCTACAAAGAAGAATTAATACCAATACTCTTCAAACTATTTAACTAAATAGAAAAGGAGAGAACCCTTCCAAATTCATTCTATGAGGCGAGTATCACCCTGATACCAAAACTAGACAGAGACACATCAAAGAAAGAAAATTTCAGACCAATATCCCTAATGAACATAGATGCAAAAATTCTCAATTAAATTTTGGCAAATCACATACAAAAACATATTTTAAAAAATAGTGTACCATGATCGAGTGGGTTTCATTTCAGTGATGCAAGGTAGGTTCAACACACAGAAATCAATTGATGCAATCCATCACATCAATAGACTTAAAGATAAGAATCATATGATTTTATCAATTGATGAAGAGAAAGCATTTGACAAACTACAGCACCCTTTTATGTTAAAAACACTAGAAAAACTAGGGATAGTAGGAACATACCTCAACTTTGTAAAAGCTATCTATGCCAAACCCAAGGCCAACATCATCGTAAATGGAGAACAATTGGAATCATTCCCTCTAAAAAGGGGAACAAGACAGGGATGCCCTCTTTCACTACTGCTGTTCAACATAGTCCTTGAAACACTAACCAGAGCAATTAGATAAAAGAAATTAAAGGGATATGAATATTTTTTTCTTTAGATAAAAGAAAAAAAGAACTCAAGCTATGATTATTTACCAACAATATGATTCTGTAATTAGAGGATCCAAAAATTCAAACAGAAAACTTCTAGAATTAATAAATGAATTTAGCAAATAGCAAGATATAAAATAAACACCCATAAATCAATTACATTTCTATACATCAGTGATAAACCCACTGAAAGAGAAATTAGGAAAATTACACCATTCACAATAGCCTCAAAAAAAAATAATAAAGTACTTGGGAATCAATTTAACAAAAGAGGTGAAAGACCTCTACAATGAAAACTACAGGACACTAAAGAAAGAAATTGAAGAAGACCTTAGAAGATGGAAAGATCTCCCACGCTCTTTGATAGGCAGAATCAATATGGTCAAATTGGCATACTACCCAAAGCACTATAAAAATTCAATATGATTCCAATAAAAATCCCAATGTCATTCCTCATAGAAATAGAAAATGCAATCATGAAATTTATTTGTAAAAATAAGAGACCCAGAATAGCCAAAGCAATCCTCAGTAAGAAGAGTGAAGCAGGAAGCATCAAAATACCAGTCCTTAAACTATACTGCAAAGGTATAGTAACAAAAACAGCATGGTACTGGCACCAAAATAGACACGTAGACCAATGGTATAGAATAGAAGACACAGAGACAAACCCACTTACATACAGTTACCTTATACTAGATAAAGGAGCCAAACACACACACTGGAGAAGAGAGAGCCTCTTCAACAAATGGTGCTGGGAAAACTGGAAATCCATATGCAGCAAATTGAAACTAAACCCCTATCTCTCACCATGCACAAAATTCAACTCAAAATGGATCAAGGACCGGGGAGTCAGACCAGAGACCCAACGCCTAATAGAAGAAAAAGTAGGCCTAAATCTTCATCATGTCAGATTAGGACCCTACTTCCTTAACAAGACTCCTATAGTACAAGAAGTAAAATCAAAAATCAACACATGGGATGGATTCAAACTACAAAGCTTCTTCTCAGCAAAAGATACTATCAATGAAGTGAATAGAGAGCCTACACTGTGGGAACAAATTTTTGCCACATGTACATCTGATAGAGCACTAATCTCTAGGATATATAAAGAACACAAAAAACTTAACAGCAAAAAACAAACAACCCAATCAATAAATGGATTAAGGAGCTGAACAGATACTTCTCAGAAGAAAATATATAATCATCAGACATACGAAAAAATGTTCAACATCTCTAGCAATTAAAGAAATGCAAATCAAAATTACCCTAAGATTTCGTCTCATTCCAGTCAGAATGGCAATTATCAAGAGTACAAACATCCATTATTGTTGGCGAGGATGTGGGGGAAAATGCACACTCATAAATTGCTGGTGTGACTGCAAATTGGTACAACCAATCTGGAAAGCAGTATGGATATTCCTTAGAATACTTGGAATGGAACCACCATTTGACCCAGCTATTCCACTTCTCCGTCTATACCCCAAAGACTTAAAAAAAAGCATAGTACAGTGATGCAGCCATTTTGATGTTCATAGCAGCTCAATTCACAATAGCTAAACTGTGGAACCAACCTAGATGAATGGATAAAGAAACTATGGTGTATATACACAATGGAATATTACTCAGCAATAAAAGAGAACAAAATTATGGTATTTGCAGGTAAATGGATGGAGTTAGAGAATATCATGCTAAGCAAACTAAGCCAATCCCAAAAAACCAAATGCTGAATGTTCTCTCTGATAAGTGGATGCTGATCCATAATGAGGGAGGGGACATGGGAAGAATGGAGGAACTTTGGTCAAAGGGGTGGGAGGGGGGAGGAGGCATGGAGGCAGTAAAGATGGTAGAATGAGATGGACATCTTAGCCCTAGCTTCATCTGTGGCTGCATATATGATGTGATTCTAGATCAGGTACAACCAGAGAGATGAAAAGTTGTGCTCCATCTGTGTACAATGAATCAAAATGCCTTTTTCTACCTTGTATACCTAAGTAGAATAAATAAATTTTAAAAAAAGAATAAGCCTTAACCTTTCTTCTGAGTAATGAGAGACTGTGGCCCAGTCACTCTGTCATTCCAGTTGGCTATTCACCTGCCACTAAACCTATAAGGCAGAATGCACCAGATCACCAGTCTTTAGATAATCCACCCCCATCCATCCAGCTGAATCCAGACACATGTGAGATCAGCTAAAATAAGATTAGCAGAAGAGCAGCCCAACTGAGCCTATCCTAAAATCACTAATATGATGAATACTGGGTTCAATAAATTGTTTTAAAACAGTAGTTGGCAAATTTCTTCTATAAAGGATTCAATATTTTAGACTTTTCTGGGCCACCCGTGGTGTCTGTTGTTCATCGTCTTCTTCTTCAACATATCTTTAAAAATGTGAAATTGTTCTTAGTTTGTGGGATGTACAGAAATAGGCTTGGGCCAGATTTGGCCTACAGAGTATAATGTAAGCCATTAAGTTTGGGGAATCATAACACAGCAAGAGCTCATTTATATAGCAACAAATTTAAATATTTTCCGAAATGTATTCATATGGTTCATTTCTCTTCATTGTTGGATTCACAGCAACCCCAGGGTCTAATAATTTCTTCTATTCAAAATGCATCTCTTAAAGTTAATTAATTCCTTCTTTTCATATGTCAAATTCCCTTCTTAAAATCAGGATGATTTCTATTGATTTCACTGCTCATCCTTATACTTATCCTTATATGACATATCCCATTATTTTTATATTAACATTCTCTTCAATCCTTTGATGATAAAATTAAAAGTGAAAAAGAAGATACTCTTCATGTCCAAATCAGGAGTCTGTAATTTCTCATTTGTTTTAATTATGTATTCCAAACTATCTTTTCAAACAGCTGTTATAATACTGTCTTTGAGCCTTTGTGAAATTTTTTTAATTCTACATCTTATTGTTTTCCAAATATTAAAAAATATAACATAGAGCTTTTATTTTTAAAAATGATATACATATTTTAAGATTCAAAAACCTTTTACACATCTATTAACTGTGAAATATTTTGTTAACTATAGAGTGGAAAAATATTCCCTAAACCAACTCCTTTCTATCTGCAATTTAAGCTTTGTTTCATCTCCATGAAATGTGTCATGTATGGTAAAACATGTTAGTAATGTGATGTAGTCTCTGACATATATCTTCCTCTTTTCATAACAATTGACTAGGTGCGGTGAATGGTAAGACTATTCCCAGAAGCCATTTCCAAATGTGGACAATGACATTAACTTAACTGTACACAGATCTGTCTACATCCCAGAAAAATACATCCAACAAAGCAAAGAAATGTCTTTCAAATTTAACTTTCATTTAGCCGTAATCCAAAATTACTCATGCCTACTCCAGTACCATCTAACAAGGAGAAAATGTGATGGAAAGAAAATCACAGTGGGAATAGACAGCAGCCTTGACCAATTAGAGTTTGAATATCTTCTCCCATAAATTTTTGAAAATATATGAGTATATTGGGTCTAGGGATATAGCTCGGTGGTAGAATTCTTGCCTATCATGCAAGACGCCCGTGGTTCAATGGTTCAATCCCCAGCATGAAAAAAAAAGTACACACACATATATATACACTTTTATATACTTATATAAGTATATATTGTACTTACATATACATATATATGTGTGTGTTTATCTGTTTTTAGATACACACACACACACACAAATAAAAAAACAAAACCCACATTGCTAGTACTCTTTCCAGGAATGGAGCCCATATAAGTAAAGGGACTTGGAATTTCAGCATTATTAGCTTCACTGTAAATCTACCTCTGTAACTTTCAGAACATTTTAATCTCATGAAAACAAGTAAGCACAGGCTCAAGTGGGTGAGATACTTATTGCCCAATTCCATTAAGTGATAGATTTTATCTTTAAAGATGGCAGCCTTCTCCCTTTTCTCAAGAAGCAAATGGAGTCTTAGAATGAGTAATTTCCTAGCCTATATATGCACCACAGTCTCCATATCAGACATTCTCAAGTACAGCTAAATATTTCCATGTGACTTTCCCCCACTTCTCATGTAATATAAGCTACCTTTTTAGCTTCAATGTATCAACTTTTTAAATTAGCATTTTTTACACATCCATGGCGTCACCCATCAATTGTATCTGGTGTCTGTTTGTAACATTGGTCACAGATGACACAAATGGTTATGTTTTCGTAAGATTATTCCCACAATTTAAAGACTATTACTTACCAAAAACTTGTTATTGGTCAACAATGTGAAAATGCTTTCCCTTGGCCAGGTTAATTTAAAACAGTGTTGTGGTTTGGGAAAAAAATAAGTTTCCATGAGATTTTCCTTATCTCTGTTTCCCATCTGGCTTGCTGTTATAAACATTTAATCTGGTGTTTGCTGCCAATGTTTCCCAGAAAGCCTTATAATTGCTTGGAATTTGTATGAACAGTTCCAGTCTGGTGCACAATTAGGGATGCACTATAAAATTTTCATTGCTTGATTTAGTTGAAATTATAAGATGGATGGGGAACAATAACACCCATGGTTGTAGACAATAAAAATGACTACTAGAAATTTGCAAACAATAATAATAGCAATAGATTAAAAAATGATATGTAGTTATAAGCCCTTACACAAAGAAATCTTACATCCAAATGTAGACATAGAATGTTTAATGAGACTTTATATGTGGAGGAAAAAAAGAACTTGATATTAAAATTTATAGGGTTCAAGAGTTTGGGGGAAAGGCCAGCTTGTGGCCCTGTGCTTTCTCAAGTAAATTGGCTTTAGTTTAAATCTTTATTGACTCCTTTCTGTAAGAAGTGAACTTTTTCTTTGGTTCTCTATACCCAAGAAAACAGAGAGGCAACTAAAAAGTGACAAAAGGCAATTAGTATCTATGTCCTGCCAAGATTTGGCTGATTGATCTAATTGGCATTCTTAATTTCTGAAATAAGCTAATTGTGCAAAACCTTTCTAAAGGACTTCTTGTTGTGCAGTGGACTATAATTTCCATGGCTTCTATAGTTCTTGAAGCTCCCAAATTGCTGTACCATTGCGTACACCATCAGAGTATATCCATTAATTTAAGAGAATGGTAGTTGTTCTGTGCCAGTTAGTGTCTGTAAGTGTTTGTGTTGCCAACATCTAATTGAAAAGTATATGGTCCCATGCTTGCACTTCAAATCTTTCAGCTCTGTGGGTGTATAAAATTAAAAGAATAACACTGCTGGGCTTTTGGCCTAAAAATGAACTTGAGTGGAAAAGCCAGGTGAAATGTAGATAATCCAAATGAAGGTAACCTGGGATTTCTGAAACCCTTTTGCTATGGAAGGCCTGCTGTGAGAGGACCCATGTGCAGAGTAAGAAATTGCATTAGCTGTTAAGAGCCTACTAGGGTCAAAAAGTCAATGGCATAGCAACTCAATATTAGATCCATAGTGGAATATATTTGTTCTATCTATCTATCTATCTATCTATCTATCTATCTATCTATCTATCTATCTATGGTCTATCCATTCATCTATTATGTCTATCTGCCAATCCACCAATCTAATTACTTCCTACCTAACTAATGCACAGAGATAATTGGCTGCTCCACTGACCCACCTACAGGTGAGAGGATGCAGAAGAAACACACGGGCCTATTAAGGGAATAAAGAATTCCCGGAGTGAGATGACTCTGAATTTGTAATGGAACCTGGAGGAATATAGTAGTCACATTAAAGCTCAAGAGGTTATTCAAATTCTAAAATTTCAAAGGCTTCAAAATGAGGATGCAAAAAATGTTTCCAGAATTCCATACAAAGTAAATACTGCTACTTCATGTCAGACCCTGCTGGCCCATCACCTGTGTTTCTATTGCACAATTCTCCAAGGGCATGTGCACATATCCAAACTGGCATACATCAAATTGGGTAGTTTTATTGGAATAAAAGCAATACATCCTATAAATATTCTGTCTTGATTATATTGACTAGGGACAGAATGACATGATTTTCTCTGTTAAATTTTAAGCAATAAAGAAAGACACATTGTGAGAAGAGTTATACAGTCCTGATTCTGCTACTTTATACCTAGTCAATATCAAACAATTCACTTCAATAATTTACAATTTTGTGAACCTCAGCCTTCATCAGAAAATTGGGCCTAATAGCTCTACCCTACTACGTACATTATTCTTACAAACTAATAATAAAATGATTTTTATTTTCAATTACTTTCAGTTCTCCAGATTAATTGTATGAAAAACTGTATAGATAACAGCTTGATTTTCTTCTTTTTATTTTGATTTTAACCTCCTGCTTTGGCATTAGGCAATTCTGTCAGTGTGTTAACTGTAAAACCATAAGTTAGACTTTCGTTATTCTATAGGCAAAATAATAGTAGTAATAATTGCATTCAAGATTTGTTAGAATTATTAAACAAGATTTTTATGTGTATATATATGTATGTGTGTTTACATATACATATATGTGTGTGTGATTAAAAGTAATAAAATTATTGTTGATTATTTATCATATGAGTAATAGTGTAAACACATAAGTCAGCAATGTGTTTAAAAAAATATACATTTTTGGTTCAAGGAATAACATATCTGCCATCTTTTGATAAAGAGTAAAATTTGCCATATATTATCCAGAGAACTTGTTGGGACTGTCAAGATCACATTTTAGACACATCTAAAAATAGCTTTAAAACTTGATAAATAGTGTTACCTACATTGCAAATGACTGGATCAGAAATCTCAGGCTAATTTCTTATCTTCTTTTCACCCTTGAAAATGGCTATTCTCTGATGGGGCATGTTTGGCCACAGTCAGAGACATGGGCCTCACCTATAAATTTAACTACACAATTTCAGGTTTTATTTCCATTCCCTTCACTTCCTGTAAACTAACTGGACTGCCAGTGAGTAAGAAAGTATGAGAAACCACAAAAATGTCTCAAATCCCTTTCTATGAAGCTCTAGAGATTTACTTGGCAATGAAGATAACCACAGAATAAGGATAACATTATGAAGGTTTTCAAGCCCAAACTTGTCCACAGAAAGCGCTGATTGTGAATGTATTTTAATGTTCCCTCTCAAGTTTTCTTTTGAATGAAAAGAAACTATAACCTAGTCTGCAGGCTTCAAAATGCCCAAAGGTTTCCTTGGATTATAATAAACTTTTTCAGGAAGCATTGCTGAATTGTAGATATCTGTATTGCAAAGTGGTGTCTATAACTTTATGTGAGCTGTATTCAGTGTTAGCCTAATTCAGTCATTAATTCTACCCCTCCGAAAATGTAGAAGAGTCTAAAGTAACAGCACAGTACTTGCCCCCAAGAGAAAAAATCCCACTTATACAATTGCCTCATAGAAGGTTCCCATTAGCACTTCTGGATTCACTGCCCTGGGGAATAGCATATAGAAATCCCTGAAAGGATTTTGGAGTGACACTGCCAAGATATCCTGGGAACTCTTACTGGGTCTATTCCAGTTTGCTTTTGATCTCAATTAACAATTTCTGACCTTGAGCAAACTGCATAACCTCCTTGTAATTCAGCTTTTCCAATTGTATAACTGGACCCATAGTATTTGTAACCTAACTCCCCAAACAATATGCTGTAAAAATGAATGCAGCAATGTTTCCAAGATGCTGGGAGGCCTGGGGTTAATGTGCTGAAATGCAGCACAAAGTTAAATCTCCATCAGTCTTGCATGTAGATGAGTGTGGGTTCTAGTCTTGTGTAGGCAACATCAATCTACTCCAGCTCTGAAACTCTGTGTTTACACTGGCAAATCTATTTGAATGCACAGGGTCACTACAACACACTGTTTCAGTCTTGCTGTGTACTCACAGCCTATCTTATTTTTAGTGATGTAGACTATTCTTTCAACCCTGTATCTCTCTGCCATGTATTGTCTCTTGCTTTTAAAATGCCAAAAACCTTTCATTCTTTACTTTTTAGTACTGTTTTATTATAGTTGTCCTTGGTTAGTAAAGGAAAAAAGGATAAAAATATTGCTAAGTGTATGCAGCTTTAATGCCACTTACAAATGTAAACTCAAAAGGGAAAATGAGGGATATCAATGGGATTAAACAGTATTTAAAGGTCAATGCTATTTAAGCCACATTATATTAATTTGATCCTTAGAAGGAATTTGATGAAAATCACTAGATAAAGTTAGGAAGTTATTTAATGCTAATGCCTGTTTGTAGGCTTTCAGGATAAAGGAATATTCATTGGTTTCCTGTTTTAGTAACATCCTGAGACAGACCTACTTGAAATCTCCTCTTTAATCAAAAGTAATCATGGTGCCTCTCTTTCTTTAGTTCACATCTTTGCTTTCCTCTTGCCTGCTCATTCCCCCAACACAAGCACACAGACATTCCCATAGAAATAGTTATTAGCCAGGGACAGGTTATTAAAATTTGAACAGATAATGTCAAGATGTAACTGCCAAGAAGTATCATCATTGACAGAGCCTCCCTTATTGGATTTCTCAGTGCCCCTAAAATTCACAGGCTACTCCTTCCCTAGTTGAGAAATTAAAGAGTGTCAAGGAAAAAACATTTGTAACAGAGTTAACACTCATATCTCAGAGGTCCAGGGAATGAGAGAAGATACAGATCAGTCTTGATGCCGGGAGGTGGAGGGATATGTGTATAGAATGGGATGCTAGTAGGTAGCAGATGATCAGAGGTGCATGTATGAAAAGGAGAAGAGCTCCTGGGTAATAATGACAAGATAGCAGTATATATGCAGAATTGATGATGGATGTTCAAAGACAATTGGAGAATTCCATCATTGTGGTAACAGGGCTCAATATTATGTCACACGTGAAAGCTGAGGCAGGACAAATATACTATGGTAAAGAGATGACTCAAAAGGATTCTAATAACTTAATTCAAATATCTTTAGGGATTTCTATCACTGGAATGCTTACCTTGAGACTGGATGACAGTTTATGTGACTGTTTAATTTGAAGAAATTAAAGCACCACAGATATTCGGTTGGACCAAAAACATGGAGCTAGTTTTTTGTTTTGGATTGTGAGATATAAAATATATGTGTAAATAAAAAGCATAACCATCACAAATGATAAGGGGGTTAAAGTTTACTATGTGTGTTTCTGACATTATATGTAAAGTGGTTTGAAGGTAGGCTATGATAAGTAAAACAGCAGTATTTTTAATACTAGAACAACCCATGCTAAAAATAAAACAAATAAAAAAACAATAATAACAATAAAACTCAAAGAAATATAATTAATAAACCAAGAGTAGAGATCAAATGAAATAATTACATATTTTAACTAATAAAATAAGTTAGAAAAAGAGATAAGAAGGAATAAGTAATATCTGAGAAAAATAGAAAATAAACAGAAAGATATGATAGATTTATACAAATAATCTCAATAATTTAACTTAATAAAGACTTCAACTTGAAAATAAAGATGGTCAGATTGAATAAAATGACTCAATAATATGCTGTTGAAAAGATGGTTACTTTAAATATAAAAGCATAGATTCGAAGGAAAAGGAAAAAGATATGTAGAAACTTCAAAGGTAAGATGGAATGGTTATCTTAATATCGAGTCAGATATATCATATTAAGATAAGCACATGATAATGAAAGGACAAATTATTAATAGGTCCTAAAAATTCTCAAAATACATAAAGCTGAAAATTTAAGAAATCCACAATTATAGTTGAAGACTTCAATGCTCTTCTTAAAGACTTGAATGAGTCCAAACTAACCTGACCTAATCAACATTTATGGAGCATCATTAACAATAAAATACACATGGAATATTCCTCAAAGTGGATCACATTATAACCCACAAAATATATTTCAATAAACTGAAGGAAACAAATTATCTAATGCATGTTATCTATTTACAATGAGGTTAAAATTGGAAATAAATAATTGAAAGAAATCTGGAAAATTATATTTGGAAACTAAATACATAACTCATGAAATTGAAGAGGATCTTGAACTGAATGAAAATGAAAATATAACATATAAAAATTTTGCAGTTAAAGCTTTTTTTTTTTTTTGGTACCAGGGATTGAAGCCCAGGGGTGCTTAACCACTGAGCAACACGCCCATCCCTTTTTATTTTTTATTTTGAGGCAGGGTTTTGCTAAATTGCTTAGGGCTTTGCTTAGTTGCTGAGGCTAGCTTTGAACTCATAATACTCCTGCCTCAGCCTCCCGAGTAAAGCAGTTTTAAAGAAATAGACACTTGTAGCATTAAATACTCATACTAGAAAAACTAGAAAGTTCTCAAATAAATGATGTAACCTTTCATTTCTAGAAACGAGAAAGATAAGTATATAAAACTCCAAATAAGCAAGTTGAAAGAAATAATGAAGGGTAGAAATGAAGTTGAAAAATACCCAGTAGATCTATTTCCTAAAGCTCCACCTAGCAGGACGGATGTTCTTACACCATTGTCTTTCAGGGTCAGCTTGAGCACTGCAGCTTGCCAATCTGCCATCTGAAAACCAAGTTTGACCATTTTCCTCCTCTGTCCACTAACCATGAAAAATCTATCTCTACGGCAGTCATAGATATGAACTGACAGAGAGGCAGTCTTAACATTAAGTTGTATGTTACATGGGAGTATAGACCACCTGCTCAGCTGCTTACTTTTGCCTTCCACCCATAATCCTGCCCAGTCCCAGATATACCAAAATGCTGCCGAATATGCCTTGTATAGTGAATTTATGGGTCTGACAAAATCTAGCTCATGATGAGCAGTTTTAGCCAGATTTTCATTTGATGCCCTGTGGTTAGATTTTCCTTTACTAACAGAGTTCTACTATTTCACATTGAGCTGTTTTTTTTTTTTTTGAATTATGTATAATTCTCTGCTGCATATGGCATGGCCTTGTTCCAGAACCCTAGCTGTCTGTGTTATGATTTTCCCACTGAGATTTGTCATAAACTCTACACAGCTTCTTTTTCCACCATAAATATTTCTAGTTCCATAGGATTTGCCAGGTCCTATGGCCTAAGAGGCAGAGCTGCTTGCACCACAGTTTGGACCTGCTGCAAATCCCTTTCTTGCTCTAGGCTCTACACAGAACTGGCAGCTTTTCATGTTACGTGGTATATGAATCAAAACCATACTGCTAAATGTAAAAAACTCTGTTGCCAGAACCAGAGAAGGTCTATGCTTCCTTATCAGTAGTAGGAAATGTAAGATACCATAATTTATTCTTTACAACAAATGGAGAATTCTACCACCCTTGGACAACTGGACATCTCCCAAAACTTCAGGGATGTGGGAGGCCTTATATATCTATATGGAATGTCTTCCACCCTGTGGTGTTCACAAATATTGATTTCTTACTGAGATTCTGGTTCCTGGAGCCTGGGAGAGTAAGGTATGACATACATAGAGGTATGTCTTAAAGGGCTGAGTGCTAGACCTTAATAAAGAGGAGCAGGCTACTTCTGCAGGAGCAGAAAGGGTATTGGTTTTTAAGGTTTTTTTTTTTTTCATTTTTAAAAACAGCCTTATTGAAGTATAATTATATAACATGAAATTCACCAGTTGTAATAGAAGAGATAGTTTAATGACAGAGTAAATGCCAAGCCCTCTGACAAGCAAGGTACAGACATAAATATGGCACAGTTCTGGTCATTAACAATGAAAATAAGATTAATAGAAGTCAACAATCACTGAAGAGTTAGTGTCATCTTAGTCTGCCTTAATAAATCTTTTTCTACTTCAAGCTGATTAAACAACTTCTAGAGTATTATGGGGTTTTTAAGGTTTTTAAGTGCATTGACCCAAATGGACCATTCCAAGCTTCAGGGCCCCACACTTTCTCCACTAAGGTCCTGATTTTTGTACAGAACTTCTGCTGAGTCTGGGAATTCAGCTTTCTTAGGTTGTCTGCTACCACTATAATTAAATACTAGAACCAATCTTTATCTTTTATAACCTCCAGCTTCAGAAGAGACCTTTATTCTCCCACATTTTTTATTGGTGCATTGTAGTTGTACATATTGATGAGATTAGTTGTTACATATTCATCCAGGCACACAATATAACAATAAAATTTGGATAATATCACTCCCCTGCACTTCCCCCCGCCCCACCTCCTACCCATGGTCCCTTTCCTCTACTGATCTCCCTTTGATTTTTAGGAGATCCACCCCCCAACTTTTGTTTTCCTTTTTCCTTTCTAGCTTCCACATAAGAGAGAAAACACATGACACTTGGCCATCTGAGTGACTTACTTCGCTTAACTTAATGGTCTCTAGTTCCATCCATTTCCCTGCAAATGCCATACTTTTATTGTTTTTATGGCTGAATAAAACTCCATTGTGTATCTATACCACATTTTTTTTATCCATTCATCTGTTGATGGACACCTAGGCTGGGTTTCATAGTTTGATATTTTGAATTGCACTGCTATAAAGATGGGTGTGTATGTATCAGTGCAGTGAGTTGACTGTAATTTTTCAGGATAAATACCAAGAAGTGGTATAACTGGATCATATGGTGGTTATATGTCTAGCCTTTTGAGGAGCCTCCATACTGATTTCCATTGTGGTTGTACTAATTTACAGTCCCACCAACAATGTAAAAGTCTTCCTTTTCCTCCACAACTTCTCCAGCATTTATTATTCTTGATGACTGCCATCCTGACTGATGTGAGATGAAATCTCAATGTAGTTTTGATTTGCATTTCCCTAATTGCTAATGATGTTGAATATTTTTTTTCATGTATTTGTTGGCCACAGAAATCTTTTTAAATGTGGCCCTGTCGATCCTTTGCTTTACCATACTTTTGCCTTAAATTAGTAATTAATCACCTCAGTCTTTTCATTGTCTTTATCTGCTGTATAAATTACACTTGGCAACAGTGGCTCAATCTCATTGCCCTTTTAATAACCATTTCCCCAAAAGCTCTCTAATGACTGATATATTGAGTCCATCAGAGTTATTTTCTTATACTCAATCCCATCTCAGTTCACCACCAGGGAAAGTTTTTATATTGGCACCACTACTTCATGCTGGGGCTCCCAGGACTCTACCTCTCATAAGCCATGGGCAGAAGGTGAAGCTAAACTGTCAGTCACAAAAGAGATCTCAGTGATGACAAGGGGTGTTCTGAACCTGGGATGGCAATTCATAGAGCTACCAAAAACGAGGCAAGGGAGAGGCCTCCGCATCACTGCAAAGACAGGTCATTAAAAATGTGCTATTTCCAAAGTTGAAGCATAACATTGGTTAAGATGGCTTTCTTTCACAGAAAGCAAACTGAGCTCTGACAGATAGGCCAGAAACTATTAAAATTACTGCCT
Source organism: Geosciurus inauris (assembly GCA_004024805.1). Lineage (NCBI taxonomy): Eukaryota > Metazoa > Chordata > Mammalia > Rodentia > Sciuridae > Geosciurus > Geosciurus inauris. The sequence continues at coordinate 17,234 of PVHX01005936.1, forward strand.
ATGTCTTAAAGGAGAGATCTGGGCTAGCCAGCAAAGTCCCATCACAGTATCCAAACACTTTCAAATGTCTGAAGCACATAACCATATTGGTAAAATACTTCAATTTGTGGGGGGGTGGGGGGGATCCGCCAACAAAACAGAACAACTAAACTTACACCCATTAGATTGATGTGAGACAGTTAAGTCAAGCATCTAGGCAAGGAGGTGAGAGTTAAATTGTCCAGTTAATTGAGATATGGAATATAGAACAAAATCAGGAGCATAGATTGACAGAAAGACCCTGGATTACTTGATGGCATTACTCTGCTGAACCCAGAGGTGTTTCTTCTCTCGAGTCAACTGTTTGATCTCCACCTCCTGAACTTGAGTTTCTTCTGGATGCTGTGAAGTGTAGGACCCTATCAGCAAAATACATCTTATTTTACAGAATTCATTCTGTGTGTTGTTTGCTTGTTTGTTGTGTTTTTGCCCTTGAGTCCCCGAAGTACGTGTGCAGTTACTTTTAGAAGGTTACAAAAGGATTTCATAATTAAATCTAGTTCATAATGTTTTGTTCACTTTATTTTGTAGTCCTTCCTGATATGGTCTTCCTGGTATGGTCCACAAATGCTTCTGAAAACTAGTTGTCTTATCACTGCCTCTGAGGCCCTTGATTTTGTAGCTCACTCTTGATGTGCTGCTGCTTCTACTGTGTACCAGAAATGCATAAATCAGAGCAGGCAATCTGGTCCCTGGAGGTCTTCACATTTCTAACCAATATTTCCAGCAGAAGTAAATCAAGATATTCCCCCATTCTGTGTCCTCTCCTATCATAAGTGAAAGTAGAATTACTTTTTCTTTCACATATCTTTTGCTTTTGCACATTATTTCTCTTTCTCTTTCTGCCCATGTTTTTCTTGACCAGTTAGAAACTATTCATGGTAAATTATAAAGGAATAAACTCTAATATCAATCCTGTATCTTCTCTCATCCTTTCTCTACCTGTGTGGTAAACAAAATAATGGCCTCTGTTATAGTTTTGAGCCTCAGTGTCTCCCCAGAGACCCATGTGTTAAAGGGTTAGTCCCCAGAGTATTGCTATTGTGAGATAGTAGAACCTTTAAAAGTTGGGGCCTAATGGGAAGTCTTAGATCATTGAGGGCATGCCCTTGAGGTCTCCCTTCTCTCTCTTTGTTTTGCTTCCTGAAGAGCCTTGTTCCACCAAGCACTCCTGTCATGGTGTGCTATGTCACCACAGGCCTTTTCAAAGCAATAGGGCCAGCTGATAATGGAAAGAGACATCCAAGGTTGTGAACCAAAAATAAACATTTTTTCTTTATAAATTGATTATCTCAAGTATTTTGTCCTAGTGACAGAAAGGTGACTAACAGCCTCCAAAGATATCCATGTCCTAAACCCTTATGCCAGTGAATATTCTATGCTACATGGTAAAGGTGATTTAAAGTTGCTAAGCAGCTGATCTTAAAATAGATTATTGAGAATTATCTGAATGTGAAAGGAGAAGGCAGGAAAGTCATAGAGAAGGAGAGGTAAAGATGAAAGCAGAGACTGAGTGAAGTAAGTGCTAATGAAAAATGTCATGAGACATGGAGGTGTCCTCTAGAAGCTGAAAAAGGCAAAGAAATGGATTCTCTCAAAAAACTTCCAGAAACATAGTCCTGCTAATATCTTGATTTTACCCCTAGCATGGGCACTTCAGACTTCTGACCTCCAGAACTACAAGATAAGATATTTGTGTTGTTTCAGGCCATCAAGTGTGTCGTAATTTGTTACAGCGATAGTAATGCATTCTGACTCTTTTTCCTTTTCAACAACATCCTTAGGCAAGTTGACTCATGACTTGTGCAAATGGATTTGGTGCCACCACATGCTAACATACTAACACATCCAGACATGCTGAGAGCCCACCAATCTCTAAGGGAAGTAAGTTCCCATCTTGTTACATTTTTGTTTCTTTACCAATCCATCTCTATTACCATAGGATAAAGGGACAGAGGCAGGGCCTGGGAGATTCATTGGTCAAAGCACTCTATGATTCTGATGTGAAACAAATTTTTGAAAGTAAAGTTTTGGGAGTTGGAGAAACTGCACAATTTTGTGGATTTTTTTGGCATGCTATATGTGACAGTAACAACTAAAAGACAGTACAGATGAATTGAATGCATGTATGAGCAGAAATTCCTTCTTTATGGACTATTCTATCCTGTGAATCTATGATCTGTTTTTTGCATTGCTTTTGTGAAGGCACGGTGAGTCCTCTAAACCAAATATTGCAGTTGGTTCATAAATCACTGGGTGAAGGCAAATTTTTTGTGTATCAAGAAAACAGTTGTGAAAATGAATAATGACAAGACACCAAGTGATTAACAGAAAGAAACCATATTTTGAATATGATACAAAGGTAAATTCCCACTTTTTCTTTAAATATAAACAGGACCTTAAAATAGAAGAAACACATTTGGAAAACAACTTTTATATTTGCTCTATCTCTTCATTAGTAAATTGCTTGGGATATTCAACTGAACCCACCAAACTATTTACATGCAGAAAAAATAGATAAAATCGGTAAAACATTTTGAATTTTTAAAATTGCCCTTTTGTATCAGTAAAATTTGTTGATTAAATTATGTATACTTATATATGCTTGTTCTATGTACACATTTTTGCTAAACAAATCATTGCAAATATTTTGTTAAGGCCTGTTTGTAAACAGCATAGGTTTTAATGTAGTTTTTACTTTGTTCCAACCTAGATTTTCTAAACTTCAGTTATTAAAATACTACCTTTGTGCTTTTTGTCATATCTATATACTATTATGGTATTACTAATACTTCATTTAAGGAAGCTATCTTTATTTACTTAAATTTATATTGAAGGAAAAGCATATATCACTACCAGAAATTTTTAATACTTTTCAAAATGTCACTTTCTGGCAGTAGAAAATAATGACAAATAAAAATTATAATAAAAATAAATTTTTTTGCCTGTTAGAGTTTTGAATTTGATGACAGTTTTCTTTTTATTAAGTGAGTAATTAGCAAGTGTTAAACAATTACTAAAGACATGCAACCCAAACTAAAGCTAAAACTTTAGGATTTTTTTCCCCCTAAAACTAATCAGGATTGAAAGAAAATTTAAAAGGAAATAATACTATGACTATGTGACCCAATTTACTTCATTATGATGTCTAGACACTAAATAAAATGCACTCAGGAATTTTGGAAATACCATTGAAAACCATTTAATTTTGCTTTCTGAATTGATTCCTACCATTGCTGTCTATCAGAACTATGGCCTTGCATAAACAGTCTATTTTAGAGAGCATAGTCTTTATTAAGCACCTATCTTTTACTACTTCGCAAGTTCATATCTTCATATTTAATTACCAGATCCATGAGTATCATCTGATACAAGGCAATCTGACTTCAATTGTTCATTTTCTGACAAAAACTCTTAGAATAAATTCAAGATATGGTAACCAATCTTTCTGTTGGTCTTTGCCATCTTTATTTTATCCGCCTCTGTTCTGGATTTTTAAGTAACACTGGCTTGCCTGTTCTCTGTGGAAGGCATCACTCAGACATTTTTAGTACCCTGAAATTCACTAGGAATTTACTCAAATTTCTTGCTGGCCTGTGTGTGTGGCCCAGGTGATGGAATCATATCACTGGAGAGCTTGTTAGAAATGCAGATTTTCAGTTTCCATCTCAGTCCTACTAAATCAGAATCCACATTTTGACAAGACCCCCAGGTGATTCTTATGCATTTGTAAAGTTTGAGGAGTACTGGCCAGAACTCACCCTCTCTATTCCTGCTTATAACAGGCCTTCAACTACCCACTTCCACCTCTTCATCTCAATAGTCCTCAATTCTGTCTGCACACTAGAATCACTTGTTAAGTCTTATTTAGTCCTATTTATTTTTTAATTGTAATTACTAGTCATCATTCCCAGAGGCTTTTTGTCTTTATTTTTTTAATTAGTTGGGAGTAAAGACCAAATAGCAGGTTTAATTGTCCCAAGTGATTCTAATATGAGGTCAATATTGAAAATCACTGAAACAGTTTCAATGGATTATTGGACTCTTGGTGTGTAGCCTCTGGCTCCACAAAACCATTCTATTGGTGGAGTGTGTCCTACCTAATAAAACTCATTAGACTCAGTTGAGCTTCACTTGATGTTCTATATTTAGGGCAAGTAATTGATCAATTTTCCCCTCTAAGCAATCTATGGAAAGAAACCCACACGGTTAATGCAGCATCAACAGCAGCCTTAATTCGTTCACCACTATCATAAATCCAACTATATCATTTGAAATATGTAACTTTCTGTGTTATAGATTTAAAATTTGTTTAGATTCAATAGCCCATTTTTGGTTTTAAAAAATAATTTGGGGTAAAATAATATGGCTTTTATAAAAACTATAACTCAATCAAAAAGAGAGAATTTTACCATCAAGAATTTTAGACATAACCATAATGTATTCAGACAACACCAAGTGTTGAAAACCTTGTTTGGCAGCAAACAAGAAAGTTCATTTTGTAAAATTTTTCCTCATATAAACTCATGTCAGTAATTCCTAATACCCATCTACATATTTGTACCCACTAGAAATCCTGGATCTAAGTATGCTCTCATATGAATTTGGTTTTCCTTGGAAACCTTTACAAACATGTGCCTCAAAAGGTAGTTGGCTCATTACCAAATGGTCTCAGTACCAAGTGTCTGCTCCTGTCTCCTTCTACTCCACCCTGAGTCAACAAGTCATGCTTTCAACCAAATCCCAACCAAAACCCTTGGCCTTAAGGTTTTCATCCATTCCTTCTGGATTCCTGATCCTTGTTGGGTGGATTTCCAGCCTGGGTCCCTGGAATAATATGAATGACTGGTACCTGTGGGATATTGCTGAGAAAACACCAAATGTCCAAATGTCATCCCATATTCTCTTCATGAGAACTCTATCCTGATTTTACTGATTAGGAACTTGAGAGCTGGAGAGTTTTATGTAACTGTCTTCTACATTAGTCACTTTGGAACAGATTAGGCTGGTTGTAACAATCCCAAATTTTAGTAGTAAACAACTCAGGATAAATATTAGCCACAGCTCTGTGTTTTGGCTGTGGTTTCCCTTACAAGTCCTCTTTATCCTAAGATGCAGGCTGAAGGAGCCTGCCTCATTTGCAACATCCCTTCTCATGGCAGAGGGAAAAGAACAATGAAAAGAATTGTGCAATAGATATTAAATCTTCATTTTGGGTGTGAATTTTATTACTTGCTCACATTTTTCTGTCCAAGCAAGTCACGTGACCAAATTTGACATCAATGAGTGTAGCAGAACGCCTTCCACGGAAGAGCTCTGAAGGGATGACCCAGAAGAGAAGCTTGTAATTAAGCAAATAATATAACCCCATTTGTCCAGTGTCTCAAATGCAAAAAGACGTTCTTGCTTCTTTTCCCTGACTTTGCTTTTCACCCTGGATTTAACCTCTGGTTTGAGTGAATAATGTTCCTGACACATACATCTTCAATATAGCTGAACTGTGGGTCCCTCCCCTCTGATCAGCTTTGTTCCTCTGCTTCCCAAGACCTGGATAAGGTTGAGTCTATTTATCCAGCTTTTACTCTGCAGATCAAATAAAAGTACCCCCATTCTCAATATGATTGATAGAGATAGTTTCCTTACTGCTCTAAGGAAATTCACAAGGACCAAATTTTCGCAGCATGGCCCTAAGCCATAAAGAACTACATTTAAACTTGGACAAGAAATCTTTTAGGATGCTTCCCTGCCAGAAACAAATCCCTTCTTCTGATGGCTAAACCCACTCCACAGGAAGTCTTGTTGATTGCCAGTGTCAGGGCAGTAAGTTAGTGATGTTGTGTCAACACACTCAGATCATTTTGGAGTGGGTTAGCTCCTCCAAAATCTACCCATTCATGTTGTCTTTCACCACTCATAAAGAGAGGCTGCAAATTTAAAACTTCCATCTCCTGGCCAATGTGAGCAGCAGAATCTATCCTGTTTTATTTCCAAATAGAAAATATATTTTGCTGTGAAAACATCTAGTTTCTATCATACATCACCAATCTTTAATTAACATAAATGTGGGCTACATTCCTTTCTAGTGGGTACCAATTTGCACCCTTTTTTATATCACCATTTGAGAAAAGCACCTTCTAACTTAAAAGTTGAGTTCACTTTTATAAAGAATGTTACTAGAAAAGAAATCTATAGGCTAAAATTGTCTTTGTTAACATCTTTTTGCAGAGTAAGGCCTAACTCTATTACCCTTTAAGGAACTGTGTTTACTTCCTCTGATATGCATTTCCAACTAGTTTCTGAGCTGCCATCTCTATAGTTAGAAATATACTATGCCTTATGTCTATTTAAAAAATGAAGCTGACGGAATTATGTAAATCAAAGCATAATTTATAGAGTTTCATACTCAAAAGAGTCCTTTTTTTTCCAGAAAAACTGTTATTTCCATGCTAACTTACCTCTCAGTAAGCCCTTGTTTACATATTTGTGTTGAATATTTCAGAAATTATCTTCTTGATATTTTTTTCACTGAATGGCTGGTATACATGAAACCATGATAAGGCATAAAAAATTCTATTTACTGTTTTTCAATGTTCTTTTTTTGCCTCTTGAATATTTAAAAAAATGTGTATTAGAAATCTCAACACCAGAAGAAAACTTCTTTAGAATGCAAGAATCCTAATTAAGTGTTCTCTGTATGTGCCTTTTATGAATTTCCATGTTTTTGCGAAAATTTAAAAATGATTCTCACCAAAAATGATTCCCCCTCTTCAATTTCCTCCAAATTTAAGGATATAGAAATTCATTCATACCCAATACTTAACAAAAAGCCGTGCCTACTTCCACTTAGCAATTCTGGCTTTATTACTGCTGTAGCTTTATAATTTTCCATACAAGTAGCAATCACTACAGTATTTTTGGTTAAATGATGACCCTTATGCCTGCTCTTGAATGCAATGACAAATGTTCTCTGGAAAGATTCAAGTAGACACTGTAAACATGGAAACTTTCTTGGATGCAAGTATGCTCCAAATGGCATTGTGTGTTACTAATAGTAATGATCTATGACTCAAATATAATAGTCTACTTCCTATAAGGGAAGAAACTAGGTCCACTGACTAAAAAGGATAGGGAGAAGTTTAAAAGTTTTCTTTTTTTTTAAATATGAGTTTGAGGAAGTTCAAAATTTTTTTCTGAGTACTTGCAGAAAATACAGTGGGTGTGCATAGGCTAATAAGTACATATGCCTATGCCAGAAGGAACATCTTGAAAGAAGATCTAAAAATTTAAGGAATCAAATTATCAAGATCACAAATAACAATAAATGCTAGCAAGGAACCAGAGAAAAATATAGGTAGGTATATAAATATATAGGTAGGAATATAAATTAATATAACCACAGTATGAAGTTTCCTCTAAACATTAAAAATAGAGCGATCATATGATCCAACTCTACTACTCTTTGGAATTTACCTGAAAGAATTAAAGTCAGCATAGGTTAGAAACACCTGCATGCTCATGTTTATTGTAACACAATTCACAATAGCCAAGTTATGGAATCAGCGTAGGTGTCCATCGACAGATAAATGGATGAAGAAAATGTGTTATAAGGACACAATGAAGATTTATTCAGACAAAGAAAAGCAAAATTATATCATTTGCAGGAAAATGGATAAAGAGGAAAAAACATGTTAAATGAATTAGTACAGATTCAGAAATACAGGTATTACATGTTTTCTCTTGTATATGAAAGTTAGAGAAAGGGAAAAAAGAGAGGTGGTGGTGTCATAGGTGTAAAAGGGAGACTTAGTGTAGAGTAAAGGGTGTCAGGGGATAAGGGAGCAAAAGGGGAGTGATGGGAAATGAATTTGATCAAGCTATGTTATAGGCATGAATGAATATACACACCATTCTGTATAATTAACAGGCACCAATTAATAAGAGACCAAGGAATTGTATCTTCTTCCTTTTCAGTCTTCACCATTCATCATATTTTCTGTATGAACAAAAACTTGTTTTCTTAAACAAAAGAAAAACAATTTTAAAAAATGATTTAGACAATAAGAAAAACTGTACAAATCTTGTTTTCAATTTCTGTGATCTACTTTCTGAAACAGTTGTCTCTGTAAATAGTAGGACTGTGCTTTGACCATATCTCATCTTCATTTCAGTTTTTGTCCTCACACACAAAACACCAGCAGGGCAGAACTCAGAGGCTCAATGCCTGATGAAGCTGCAGCCTATTTCTCAAAATACAATTCAAAAATAAATGCTAACTTTTGTAACTACTAGATTTAAAAACATACTGCATATTTTACTTGGAATGCAGAATTATACCAATATCTAAGTATTGGGTTGTTCTAGAGACTTTTAAAATTTATTTTCAATGACAATAAAAGTGGTATATATTATTGTCTACACTGTATTGTTTTGATGTATCAACACATTGTAAATGACTAAATCAAGCTGATTGTTTTAGAGATTTCTGATCTTAGCAAATCTTCAAATGATGATTATAACTCAGGAGTTCAAAGGAATGTAGTGAAAGGAATAAACACATGCCACTCATATTGAAGCAAACTAGTTGCCTATGAAATTTGGGGGGTTTTATAAACACAAAAAATATGTGGGTTGCTACTGTATTTGCACACCACAGAATAAACATTTACTTTGGGTTGGATGTAAATATGTATTTTTTAATTTTCCCATAATAACAACTGTACATTTATATAATGATATTTTATCTAATTTTTTTAAAAGTAAACTCAACACATTTTAGGAAAGAAGCACCTGGGAACCTGAGTTTTCAGCCTGGTTTTGCCGTTAACTAGCTGTGTGATTAGCTTGTTGATTTCAGGTGAACTAACCTATATGCCTCAATTTTCTTTCCAACCTATAATGGAAGGGAAGACATCAAGACTAAGCCTCCTTACAGTTTCTTCTCACTCTAATTTGGGTTTTGCCACACTAAGACCTGTGTAGGCACAGTTGGGGCTTGAATAGAGGTCTGAATTTTATATGAAAATAGAATATGTTTAATTTGCCAATGAAAAAGGAATGGGATATTTTCAGTACATTTTCCCTTAATGTTCCTGAAGAGTTTTTCCCACAGATGTCACCAGTTAGTTTTAAAGAAATGCCAGCAGAAAGATTGATTGTAGCTGAAAGTCTTTCTTTTATAACATCAGTAAGGACTTACTGTCTCCTGAGAATGGCAGCCTGGATGCGTGGTGGCACTCAGCAGAGGACAGTAAAGGACAGAGTGGCAAAACTCTGCAACTTCATACTAATGTAACTCTTGGACTTTACAAAGTGTGCCTCCCTATTAGATTACTGTTTATTCCCAGTAACTTTATGGCCAAAATAGGGAAAGGACACATTTAAGAACATGGCCTTGATAGGGAGTCCCATGTTCAAATCCCAGTTTCATCTCTCTTGGCTGAGTTGACTTTGTACAGTCCATTCCTTTAACAAATATGTGCTGGTTCCTCCCTGAGAATACTCAGGACAGACAATAAGTAAATGATTATAGGTTGTGATGAGTGTGCTCAGGAAAATAAAATAGGGTAATAAAATGGAAAGTAGAGGAGCCAGGGTGATGGGATTGGGTTTCAGAAAAACAACTATTCTAAAGAGGTGATATTTGAATTAAGACTTGGATGAGAAGAAGCAGCCAAACATGTAAAGATCTGCTGGAAGAGTACTTCCTGCAGAAGAAACAGCATATGAAAATGCCCTGTAGGGAAAAGGATTTCCAGGTCTAGTGAAAATAATCCAGTTAATGTCCCTGAATGCTGTGGAAAGATGTGGAACATTATGTGTGATAGAGTCAAGGAGATAAGTAGGGGCCATATCATGAGGGGTTTATAGGACATGGGGTTTTTAGACTATTTTTTCCTAAATGCACTTAAATCAATGAGTATGTTTTTTTTAAAGGGCCTGATATTATTGTTTGATTACCTTAAAAAATCACCCTTAATATTCCAATGAGAGTGTATTGAAGAACAGTGAAAGTAGAAGCAAGGACTCTAATTATGAAACTATTTTAATTGTCTAGGTGGTTCTCTGCCTTTGACTTTCTTATTTGTAAACTGGGAATCATAATAGATACATTACTGTCGTTTATGTTGTGCCTCACGTGGGTTCGCTCGACGAGTTGGGGTCCCGCAGGACGAGGGGACCGAGGAATGGGGTCCCACGGGACGAGCTCTGGGGTCCCGAAGGACGAAGAACAATGGGGTCCCACGGGACGAGGTCTGGGGTCCCGAAGGACGAGGTCTGGGGTCCCGAGGGATGAGGTCTGGGGTCCCGAAGGACGAGGTCTGGGGTCCCGAAGGACGAAGGACAATGGGGTCCCGAAGGACGAGGTCTGGGGTCCCGGAGGACGAGGTCTGGGGTCCCGGAGGACGAGGTCTGGGGTCCCACGGGACGAGGGTTTATGGGGTGGACGGTCGTGGAGTCACTCACCCAGACCCCGGGGGTAGGTAAAACTGCTCTGCCTGAGCGAGAAGCAGACCCGTTTATTTCAGTTAGTGCAACAGTTTATATAGGGTCCTCGGACCAATCATGGCCCTGAGGTTAGGTTACAGCCAATAGGGTATTGATCCATGTCAGGCGTGCAGCCAATCAGCGTGGGATAAGAAAAGGAGAGCCACTGAAGGCAGCCAATCAGCATGGGATGAGAAAAGGAGAGGCACTGAAGGCAGCCAATCAGCATGGGGTAAAGAGGAGGGGAAACATTCAAAGTAACCAATCAGCATTGGGCAAAGGAAAGGGGAGGGGAGGCATTGAAGGCATGGAGAGATCTCCTATACATTACCTAAATGAGAAAAGGTAAATGAGCAAACACACGGTTCTGGTAAGTAGTGAGCATTCAAGGAGTTGTCATGGTCCCCATTTATGTACAGAAAATTGGATATGTTAGAGAGATTAAATGACATGGTCAAGATTAGACAGCTCAGATCTATAGCTGGCCAGAGCTTGATTCCAAGTTGTAGAATTCCAAAACTAGTGTTTTGAATGATTAGAAAATGGAGTAGAAAATGATTAGAAAGTGATAACTTGAGCTTGCAGCTCAATTCAACAAATGCTTCTGAGCTATATAATGAATGTGCCAGGTATGGTGTCATGACTTGAACTTATCAAGGACTCTTTTAAAAAGCTCAAAGTCTAGAAGTGCTAGATATGAACATCAGTAATTTTGAATGGAAATTAAGTGCACAGAAATAGACATATGCCCACAGAGATTTCAAATAGGAGGGACATCTGAGCTGAGATGAAATAAATGTTTACCAGGCAGATAGAAGGCAGCAATAATAGCACAGAAGTTATGGAATGAGAAATAGCCTGTCACATTTGGCAAACACTGGGTGTTTTGAAAATATTGATGCAAATAGTATATAGGGAAGAAAGAAAAGGTGAGAGTTGGATAAGGGTCAGTGGTATAATGATATCATTACCAGTAGGAATTATAGCAGGGTTAAAAGTAGAAACTACCACTTGTTTAGGTTGGAAGTGAGTAGGACATCTGGACTGCCAGGAACGATGGGGCAATAAGTGATATTAATTAAATAGGAATGCAAAAAAGTTGAACATATTTAGACTGCCTCATTTGAGCCTGATAACACCTCTATGATTATCAGAGCACAAGGTGCACATGTGTTGGGACTAAAGCTTAGCTGGGTCAAGGGCCTTGTCCAAGGTCACTCAGATGGCAAATACAAGAACCAGGAGGACAGCCTGGTTGCTGTCCCAGATTGCTTACCCCAAGGCCGAACTCCATCTGTCAACTATATTATTTATCTGTGTAACAGTGAAGGCAGTTGAGAAAGAACTAGAGGTGGAGCGTAGCAGAGGAGTGGGTGGCACAGGCGTTGAGGGCATGGAAGGACAATTAAAGAGAAGGCAGGGCAGAGAAATTAGCATCTGTTTGGATGGTGCCTGCTATAGCTGAACACTGGTGAACCCAGAAGAGAATAACACTGTGGAGGACAGCTGGAACCCACAGATGTAAGAGTAAGAAAATGAGAGAGGAAGGGTGGGAAGAAAATAAGAAAAGAAGAAGAGGGAGAGGCATAGGAGAGGAAAGGAAAGGAGATAAAGGCAGGAGGAAAACAGAAATAAGGTGTGGACATCTGTAGGGGAAATTAAAGCTAATGTATGCAGACAACTATACCAGAGGAAAATGGCCCTGTGGTGGGAAAACAGGAATGTGAAATTGAATAGGTATATTCAAAGGGTTGGTGATAATTCAAGGCAGTCACAAAAGTGGGACTGATACAGTTTGTGGTCAAAGAAGATTGGAGGAAATTTTCTTTTCCATTGTTTAAATAGCATTGTCCTTTCTTGACATGATCATATTTTCTGAGCCCTAACTAAAAACACATAACCTAATAAAGGAATTCTCTGCCACTTCCAAGTGGGAAAGATAATCTAAAAATGTAGTTAATTGACAGCTTTAGGATATTTCCATGACAATATGACTATAGCAATAGATAATATTTGAAACTGGGATATCTCAGTTATTCCACAATAAGTAATAATAACAATTAGTCTTTTGGAGTGCCAAGCACTGTTCTAAAAGCTCTAGTCATTTAATCCTCTCTGCAACCCTATGAAGTATATTCCTTTATTAACTCCACTTCACAGATAAGGAATCTGTGGTCCAGTGATGTTGAGTCACTTTGCAAGGTCATGCAAGAACAAATGGAAGAGTTGTCTTGAGTTCTGTTTTCAACTACTATACAAAATTCCCAAAGGGTTTGGTTACATTTCTTTTAGTTCTTTTTGATGTTAGTGTTATCTCAAAGGACTTAGAACAGAAAGGTTATGAGTTTTACAGATTCTATCAATTCATTTTTACTATTTAAAATATCTCTGTATTATGAACCGGATAATTTAAGCAATGAGTTTTGAGATCTTCATAGGAAACTAACATGAATGGTACTCGCTCCCTCTATCAAAATGAAAAATATCTTGCTAAACAAAGGTGAAAAGTCCCAAGCCAAACACTAAAGTAGGTAGTATTTCTTTCTATGTTGCTTTATGAAATATTGGCAGTCAGACATATTTCTCAATACTAGGAGACATAAATCTTTCTGAGGGAAACCAAATTTCTTTGGTTTGGCTGCCAAACTATGACTTCAACCTCGAATCTCATTTCAGAAAACTGTAAACACCCTTTTCCTCCCTTGTGTTTAATTTTAAGTATATCTTCCCTTCCTGGAGACCATCATTCTTCCTCTTAAAGGGCTGTCTCTTGCCCTATCTTATCCTGCATGCCAACCTGTGCGTGCTGATCTGCTGAGAGGTGGGCTGCCTGGACCAGTTCAAGCCCTCTGCATTCTCACCTTGTGCTCACATCCCATGTCCTTCTTTTCCTCTATTTTTCATTTTTTTTTTTTTAGAAAAATAGTTCTTGGCTTGCAATTCACATTCCATTGAGCGCTGATGATTTTGCTCTGGGATTTTTCCATGGACTTTCTGCTGTCTTCCTTATCACAGTGACCTTGGCTTGGATTGTGCCTGCAGGACAAAAGAAGTCAGAGGTTTCATTTTAAAATGGCCTTAGCTCACTTTTCTAGCAATTTCAGACTAATTCACAAAATGAACCCATGAGCAATTAGGTCCATACAAACATGCAAATGTATCTGAATCCATTTGCACTTCAGGTTGAAGGGGATTAAGTTGCCTGAGAATGGGAAGGGATGGTATTGAGTCTCCAGAAATATAGATCAGCACTATATCTTCTGGCATTTATACGAAGGAAACAGTGGCATGTAGAGCAATGAGCAATGGACTGAGAGACCATAGAACAGGTACTAGTTCAGGTTCTGACCCAAGAACCACCTGTGTGGCACTAGAAAGAAAGTCATACCATCATCTACTCGAGGTATCTGAACTTCAGTGAAGCACACTTATTAGAATTCCCAGGAGAATTCTCAGGAGTGGAACCACAAATATATAATTTGATGATCCTCCTACAGCCTAGTTTTGCATTAGCAGACTCTTTGGCTTGTTAAAGTACCCACATCCTGGATTAATATTAGGAGACACTTTGATTTGTTAAAGTACTATGTCCTTCAAGCTCCATCCGTATTTCCCAGGAAAGGTAACTTGTAGAATAGGAACAACTACTGCTATACATTAGAAAAATGCTTTATAAGTGGCTAGTGGTGAACTAGGGGGCAGAGAAAGATGGAGGATCTGGACTTGTTATTTTGGACTAATTTATGAACTGCATAGCTATTCAGGGGTTCTAGTACAATAAATAACTAGTACAATCATATCTGATTTTTCTGTCCTACTGTACTGAAATTACAATTACTTTCAAGGCTCCTCCTAAATTAGAGTAGGCACATTATATAACTGTGATCTGACTTGTGCTGCTTATACCTTAAGGTACCTTTCACATCCCTGACACAAAGATCATGTTGTTGGCTCTAGAAAGCTTACTGGTATGTGAAAGTGCCCAGGCAGGAATTACTAGAAGTTGGTTTACAAGAACAAAGTGAGAAAAAGCCTTTCAGGACTTGAGCATTTCTAGGTCTTATTTCGGTTTTTAGCCAACTATCCTTTATATGACAAAAATATTACAATTTTGTTTGGAGTAATTATATCTGTGATTCTTGTGGAATTGCCCCAATTTCATTACTGGTCCCATTTCTTCTTTCCTTCCTGTGTCTATTCTCTTTTCCAGTTAATTCTGCCATCATTCTCTCAAAAAGCTGAGTGTTCTAGCTCATCATTGGGGCTTGGTCATGACTTGCTTTGCCAATGGGGTATTAGTAGATGCCATGCAAGTGCAAACTTTAAATCTGCCCCCATGCATTTTTGTACTTTGTCATGTGAAGATTCTTTCCCATGGACCCACTGCCCTTCTATCTGGGACCCAAAATGAATGCGTGTGAAACAGAGCTACACCACTGGGCCCAGTCTGCATCGCTGATTCCCAGCTTATCTACAAATAGGAGCACATAAGTATGACTTCAAGGCACTGAATTTTGGTGTTGTTTGCTATACTATAATAGCTGAATGATTCAGTATGTCAGTCAAGGTTTTCTGCCTTCCCTTAGGCAATGGGTGGCCTGTGACCCAATCTAGGCCAATGAGATCTCTTTTTCAGAATCAAATGCTGGTGAAATTTGAAGCTACTACATCCCCTTCAGTGAAACATTCCATAGCCAACTCTCCATCATAGTTTCTGAGACATAGGTCACTTGCACTTCTGTGTCACCACCAAGCTTTGTTGGTGACTTTTCATATCCATCTCATGGGGTTTTCTCATATCACGTCCATGTTATTCTCTGTGTTTATATCCCAATTAATTCTTTTTTCTTTTAACTTAGGGTCTTTTCTACTGCTTCCCAACAAAAAATCTTAAACTACTACTACGGAAATCAAAGGGAAAATGAAAAGTTGCCAAAAGCAAACGACCTAATTTGTATCATGGGGAGAGGGCATTGTTACCTATATTTCCTATTCCTTTTCTCACATTTTACCTGCATTTGTCATAAAAAAGAAGAGAGAGTTCTCTCCCTGAATTTGTTCTTCTAAATTGTTATTAATGAGTAGATCTACCTAGGTAAAAATATTTTGATTCTTTATATAGAATTTTAAAAAACAAATATTCAGTGTCCTGAATTTAGAGATATTATTGGAAAAATACCTTTTCCTTAATAACTCTATAGCTCAAGAGGTGGACAAAACAAGTCATGGTGGCTGCCAGAGAACAAGACATTCTCAAATGTCACTGAAATTATGCTCTAAATATGTTTAGTATTAAAGAACAATCATTTTTTTGATTTACATTTTCCCCTTTTTGAAACAACCTCATGTTAAAGAAGTAATGCAGGTTTCATTATGTTAAGTGGAATAAGCCAGTCACAGAAAGATAAGTACCACTTGATTCTACATACATGAGATATGTAAAATAGTCTCATAAAAACAAAGTAGAGTGGTGGTTGAGGGGGATGAAGGGGAAAGGGAAATGAGGAGTTGCTATTCAATGGGTATAAAGTTTCAGTTATGCAAGATGAATATGTTCTAGAGACCTGCTGTGAAATACTACGCATGTAGCTAATTATACAGATGGACTCTGACTTACAATTGTTTGACTTAATTATTTTTCAAATTTAATATGGTACAAAAGCATACAAGTAGAAACTGGAGTTGTAATTTTAAAATTTTTTAAGTCCATTTACTTTTTTAAATTTTTAAGTAATTTATTTATTTATTTATTCTACTTAGGTATACATGATAGCAGCATGCATTTTGATTCATTGTACACAGATGGAGCACAACTTTTCATTTCTTTGGTTGTACGTGATGTAGAATCACATCATATATGGAGTCATACATGAAGCTAGGGCTAAGATGTCCATCTATTTCCACAATCTTTACTGCCCCCATGCCACCTCCCACCTGCCACCTCTTTGGCCAAAGTTTCTCCATTCTTCCCATGCCCCTTCCCTCATTGTAGATCATCATCCACTTATCAGAGAGAATATTCGGCATTTGGTTTTTTGAGATTGGCTTACTTCACTTAACATGATATTCTCCAACTCCATCCATTTACCTGCAAATGCCATAATTTTATTCTCTTTTATTGCTGAATAATATTCCATTCTGTATATATACCACAGTTTCTTTATCCATTCATCCATCAAAGGGCATCTAGGTTAGTTCCACAGTTTAGCTATTGTGAATTGAGCTGCTATAAACATTGAAGTGGCTGCATCACTGTAGTATGCTGTTTTTAAGTCTTCTGGGTATAGACCAAGAAGTGGGATAGCTGGGTCAAATGGTGGTTCCATTCCAAGTTTTCTAAGAAATCTCCATAATGCTTTGCAGATTGGTTGTACCAATTTGCAGTCCCACCAGCAATGTATGAGTGTGCCTTTTCCCCCACAACCTCTCCAACACTTACTGTTGTTTGTATTCTTGATAATTGCCATTCTGACTGGCGTGAGATGAAATCTTAGGGTAGTTTTGATTTGCTTTCTCTAATTTCTAGAGATGTTGAACATTTTTTCATATTTATGTTGATTGATTGTATATCTTCTTCTGAGAAGTGTCTGCTCAGCTCCTTACCCCATTTGTTGATTGGGTTGTTTGTTTTTTTGGTGTTAAGTTTTTTTGAGTTCTTTATATATCCTGGATATCAGTGCTCTATCTGATATGCATGTGGCAAAAATTTGTTCCCAGAATGTAGGCTCTCTGTTCACTTCATTGATAGTTTCTTTTGCTGAGAAGAAGCTTTTTAGTTTGAATCCATCCCATTTGTTGATTCTTGATTTTACTTCTTGCACTATAGAAGTCTTGTTAAAGAAGTAAGGTCCTAATATGACATGATGAAGGTTTGGGCCTATTTTTTCTTCTATTAGGCATAGGGTCTCTGGTCTAATTCCCAGGTCCTTGATCCACTTTGAGTTAAGTTTTGTGCATGGTGAGAGATAGGGGTTTAGTTTCATTTTGGTGCATATGGATTTCCAGTTTTCCCGGCACCATTTGTTGAAGAGGCTGTCTTTTCTCCAATGTACATGTTTGGTACCTTTGTCTAGTATAAGATAACTGTATTTAAGTAGGTTTGTCTCTGTGTCTTCTATTCTGTATCACTGATCTATATGTCTATTTTGTTACCAGTACCATACTGTTTTTGTTTCTATAGCATTGTAGTATAGTTTAAGGTCTAATATTGGATGCCTTCTGCTTCACTCTTCTTGCTAAGGATTGCTTTAACTATTCTGGGTGTCTTATTCTTCCAGATGAATTTCATGATTGCCTTTTCTATTTCTAAAAGAAATGACATTGGGATTTTAATTGGAATCGCATGGAGTCTATATAGTGCTTTGAGTATTATGGCCATTTTGACAATATTGATTCTGTCTATTCAAGAGCATGGGAGATTGGGAGATTTTTCCATCTTCTAAGGTCATCTTTGATTTCTTTCTTTAGTGTCCTGTAGTTTTCCTTGTAGAGGTCTTTCATTTCTTTTGTTAAATTGATTCCCAAGTACTTTATTTTTTGAGGCTATTGTAAATGGGATAGTTGTCCTAATTTTTCTTTCAGAGGGTTTATCACTGATGTATAGAAATGCAATTGATTTATGAGTGTTGATTTTATATTCTGCTACTTTGATGAATGCATTTATTAATTCTAGAAGTTTTCAAGAAGAATTTTTTGGATCCTCTAAGTATAGAATGATGTTGTCGGCAAATAATGATACTTTGAGTTTTTCTTTTCTTATTTGTATCCCTTTAATTTCTTTCATCTGTCTAATTGCTCTGGATATAGTTTCAAGGACTATGTTGAATAGCAGTAGTGAAAGAGGGCATTCCTGCCTTGTTCCCCTTTTTAGAGGGAATGCTTCCAATTTTTCTCCATTTAGGATGATGTTGGCCTTGGGTTTAGCATAGATAGCTTTTATAAAGTTGAGATCTGTTTCTACTATCTTTAGGGTTTCTAGTGTTTTGAACATAAAAGGGTGCTGTATTTTGTCAAATGCTTTCTCTGCATCAATTGATAAAATCATATGATTCTTATCTTTAAGTCTATTGATATCATGGATTACATTAATTTCCGTATGTTGAACCAAACTTGCATCTCTGGAATGAACCCCACTTGATCATGGTGAACTATCTTTTCAATATGTTTTTGTATGAGATTTGCCAAAACTTTATTGAGAATTTTTGCATCTATGTTCATTAGGGATATTGGTCTGAAATTTTCTTTCTTTGATGTGTCTCTGTGATACTCGCCTCATAGAATGTGTTTGAAAGGGTTCCCTCTTTTTCTATTTCATTGAATAATTTGAGGAGTATTGGTATTAATTCTTTTTTGTAGGTCTTATAGAACTCTGCTGAGAATACATCTGGACCTGGGCTTTTCTTGGTTGGCCAGCTCTTGATGGCATTTTCTATCTCTTTGCTTGAAATTGATCTATTTAAGTTGTGTATGACCTCCTGGTTCAGTTTAGGTAGGTCATATACCTCTAGAAGTTTGTTGGTGTCTTCAGAGTTTTCTATTTTACTGAATATAAATTTTCAAAATAGTTTCTAATTATCCTCTGTATTTCAGTAGTGTCTGTTGTGATATTTCCTTTTTCATCATGAATTTTAGTAATTTGGGTTTTCTCTCTCCTTTTTTTTTGTTAGGGTGACTGAGAGTTTGTCAATTTTGTTTATTTTTTCAAAGAACCAGCTTTTTGTTTTGTCAGTTTTTTGAATTGTTTCTTTTGTTTCAATTTTGTTGATTTCAGCCCTGATTTCAATTATTTCCTGTCTTTTACTTCTTTTGGTGTTAGTTTGTTCCTCTTTTTCTAGGGCTTTGAGATGTACAGTCAAGATATTTATTTGTTGACTTTTTCTTCTTTGAATAAATGAGCTTAATGCAATGAACTCTCCTCTTAATACTGTCTTCATAGTGTCCCATAGATCTTGATATGTTGTGTTGGAGTTTTCATTTACCTCTAAGAATTTTTTGTATCTCTTCCCTGATGTCTTCTGTTATCCATGCATCATTCAATAGCATATTATTTAGTCTCCAGGTGTTGGAGTTGTTTCTATTTTTTAGTCTCTCATTGATTTCTACTTTTATTCCATTGTGGTCAGATAGGATGCAGGGTAGTATCTTTATCTTTTTGTATTTGCTAAGACTTGCTTTGTGATATAACATATGATCTGTTTTGGAGAAGGGTCCATGTGCTGCTGAGAAAAAAAGTGTATTCACTCATTGATGGATGGAATAGTCTATATATGTTTGTTAAGTCTAAATTATTATTGTTTTATTGAGTTTTATGGTTTCTTTGTTTAGTTTTTGTTTCAATGATCTATTTAGTCATGAGAGGGCTGTGTTAAAGTCACCAAGTATTATTGTGTTATGGTCTGTTGATTCTTGTAGTTGAAAAGGATTTGTTTGATATACATAGATGCCCCATTATTTGGGCCATAGATATTTATGATTGTTATGTCTTGTTGATGTGTGATTCCCTTAAAAAGTATGAAATGTCCTTCATTATCCATTTTCACTAACTTTGGTTTGAAGTCCACTTAATCTGATATGAGGATGGAAACTCCTGCTTGTTTACGCAGTCCATGTGAGTGAAAGGTTTTTCCCAACCTTTTACTTTCAGTCTGTGGATGTCTTCCTGTGAGATGAGTCTCTTGAAGGCAGCATATTGTTGAATCTTTTTTTCATCCAATCTGTCAGTCTATGTCTTTTAATTGATGAGTTTAGACCATTCACATTCAGGGTTATTACTGAAATATGATTTGTAATCCCAGACATTTTGGTTTATTTTTGGTTTTTCCTTTGACTTGGTTTCTCCTTTGATTGGCCTTTTTTTTAGTGTAGTTCCTTTCTTTGTATATTTTCATTGTTGGCTATCATTTCCTCCTC
This sequence comes from Geosciurus inauris, assembly GCA_004024805.1. Taxonomy (NCBI): domain Eukaryota; kingdom Metazoa; phylum Chordata; class Mammalia; order Rodentia; family Sciuridae; genus Geosciurus; species Geosciurus inauris. The sequence goes on from PVHX01005936.1 coordinate 37,667, forward strand.
ATGGACTATTTTGACAAGAATGCTGTGTAGTGCAGGCTTTTTTTGCTGTAAATTTTTTAACTTTTGTTTATCATGGAAGGATTTTATTTCATCATCAAATCTGAAGCTCAATTTTGCTGGATATAAGAGCTTTGGTTGGCATCTATTTTCTTTCAGAGCTTGGTATACATTGTTCCATGATCTCCTGGCCTTTAGGTTGCTGAGATCCGAATCGGTATCCCTCTATATGTAATCTGATTCCTCTCTCTTGAGGCCTCTAAAATTTTATCCTTATTCTGCATGCTGGGCATTTTCATTATAATGTGACTTGGTGTAGATCTGTTGTAATTTTGTACATTTGGTGTCCTCTAAACCTCTTGTATTTGATCTTCCAGTTCATTTTCCATGTTTGGAAATTTTTCTGATATTATTTCATTGAAGAGATTGTGCATTACCTTGGTTTGAAATTCTATGCCTTCTATACTGATAAATCTTATGTTTGATCTTTTGATGCTATCCCATAATTCTTGTATGTTCTCTTCATGGTTTCTTACCATGTTCATTATATGGTCAACTTTATTTTTCAGATTGTATATTTTTCTTCATTATTCGAGGTTCTCTCTTCTAAGTGATCTAGTCTTCTGGTGATGCTTTCTATCAAGTTTTTTATTTGGTTTATTGTTTTCTTCATTTCAAGAATTTCTGATTATTTTTTTCCCACAATCTCTAACTCTTTCTTAAAGTACTCTTTTGCTACCTGTATTTGCTCTCTTTCCTCTTTTTCTCTTTTTTGGAGTGATCAGTGGTTGCCCTTATTTGCTCTCTTATCACTTTGTTTGAGAGATCAATTTTCACCTATGCTTGCTTAAGTCATTCTTTAATTCACAGATCATTTTAATTATGTACATTCTGAATTCTTTCTTTGACATTTCATCAACTGTGCTGTCAATGGTTTCTATTATTGTTGTATCTAGGTTTATTTGGGGGACTTTCTTCCCTTGTTTTTTCGTATTGGTTATGTATCTTCCCTTCTTGTAATGCCGATCTGAGGTATTGTGGTTTCTATTCTATAATCTTATAGTGACACTGCAGATTACCTGTATCTCACCTTGGAATTCACTTCCAGTCCCCAGCAGGTATCCCCAGATGGACACTACTGCCACTAAAGATGGTGGCAGTGGTAGTGGAGATAACTGAAGATGGCAGTGGGAGTGGCCTTGGCTGGGCTCCTGGGGGCAGTCCCTGAAGGTAGTCTTAGGCCCTGGCCTGTGCTCCCACTGGTTGGCAGGAACTCTGGCACAGTACTAGGGGTGGTCCAGGGCCTCACGTAGTCCAGGTCTCCCACAGGGGTCCCCAGAGGCAGTCCTTCCCCTGGGTCTGGGTTCCCCTGTGACTGGTGGCTAACAGTCTAGGGTCTGACCTTGGCTGAGCTCCTGCAGCAGTTTCCAGAAGGTGGTCCTGAGTCTTTGCCTATGCTCCCCTATAATTTTGAATTTGAATTTTTTCCCAGGTTGGTGATATGTGATAAAATATTCTCATGATGTTAGACAACAGCAGCAAACCACATGCCATCAGAAGGAGAAATAGCTGATATTCTTTAGTGTACTGTGCAGATAAGCTGTGACAGCCCATTAAGTAGGCCTATTAAATGCATTTCGAGGTGCCATCAGTTTAATTAGGATATGACCCAATTATAAGTTGAGGACATCTGTGTGTTGGATTGTGCATTTAAAAATTTAAGATGCTAGGTCTCACTGTGTGTGTTGTTACAATAAATAAATAAATAAATAAATAAATAAATAAATAAATAAATAACATCAATAAGGCTTAGAGGAATTTGTGTCTTCCAGTTACATTTTAATTTTACTTATGAATGGCTCATGCACTGAGAGTGAACATTGATAATTTAGAGAAATTTCTAGGTGTCATCATGGATATCAAATAACTTTTTAGCATGCCAAATATATGCCATTAAAAAATGTGCTGGAACATAGGCTCTAACAGATGTTGAGCACTCTTTATCATCAGAATTATGAGTCTTTGTTTCCATGAATCTTGAAAAAGATTGCTTGAGTTCTTTGAAATGAATACACAAAAGAAAATAAATCCATCATAATCAAAAAATGACTCAAAGGAAACAAGCTTCCACAAGGGGAAAAAAATAAAACCATCAGCCAGACCTCATGCCACTCCCATAAATTGTTGCACAGCTGTTACCACCTCTTGTGGGGATATTTTGCCAAACCAAAGTATTCCTGGGATGATGTGCTAACCTCCTCATCCAGACATTTCTGTAGATCCTATGTATTCCAAAAGTGAGGAAAATTCGTTCCTCTCCCAGGACAAAGTTGGTAGAGAAAGGGACATTTTTAGGGCATGTGTGTCATGGTAGAGGTAGGATCCCTGAGGATGTTTTCCCTTCCAGAAGATTCTCTTGGATGTGTTGACAGCTTATCTTCAGAACACAAGAGCACATCCAGGAAACACAAACACAGAACACTAAGAAGTCATCAATCCATTGAGAAAGTGGAAAATGTGGTCAAGAAATGGAGGAATTGTTTTCAGATGCCCAAAATGTTGCTTTTACTCCACAGGCTCTATAAAAATAGTTTAAATTACATTCTGAAACCATCACTAGGACACTTCTTTTTGCTTTTTGTGGACAAATTGTTCATTTATGCTCTAGTAAATACCACTGAGTTCTATAATTTGAATTAGAATTCTTTGGTGAATATTCTTATTATCTTGTGATGCTTTCTCTGAGAGAAATTTTGATGTCAGTTACAAACAAGAGTAAAGACCTGGATAGTTTCTGTATTAACCTTTCAACTATGGAAATTCAGGCTAAGTTACCTCATTAAACAAATATTTATTAAGTTTAACATTCATTATGTGCCAGGAACTATACTAGACAATGGGAACTCACAAATGAGTAAATTATTACAGCTGCCTCAAGAATCACATTGTCTAGTGAGCAAGAATTCCAGAGTTTAAAATTAACAAATGAATTTTTTCATTCTATAATGGAGATAAAGAGAAGACTCTCAATTCATATGCCCAACTGTTTTCGGGAGAGTATGTACAATATTGTCCTGAGATTTATACTGACTTGGGCTTGTGTCTGAACTCCACCACTTACAAATTGAGTGTCTTGGCATGTTACATCATTTCTATGAGCTTCTCTGTACTTATAAATGGTGGAAAAATTGTAGCTGCCCCACAGATTATTGTGAGAAGTAATTGACGTTATACATAGAGCACCATCCATGTAGCACAGAGTAAACCCTGAATGTGCATTAGCTTGTGTTATTAATGTGTCCATGCATGGTGATTACTTTGCTGTTACTACCATTAAGGATCTTGCAACAGAATGTGAGAGACATCCCTCTCTGTAGGTAGCTCCACTTACAGATTCAATTATTTTCTCCTTTAAGGAATGCATCAAGTGTTCCTCCTCTGTCCCATAATGTTTTTCAATCTAGATTGAGATACTCATTTTCTTTCTTGTGGAAATTTATGAAAAACTGTATAGGACATATATTTGTAATAACCCTATAATCAGTTGGGATTAGAGAGAGGAGGGATAAAATAATAGGAATTCCTGAATTTTATCTTTAGTTAAAAGAATTTATTCACACATTTGTTTAGCAGTGAAGCTTCTCATGCACACTGTACTAAATTATTTAACACAACTCAGTAAACTTTACTTATGTGCATACCTGTTAGCCACTACCTAGATCAAATTTACCAATACCCACAAACCTCTTCCACGAAACCTTCCAATCATTATTTTCTCACCAAATGTAACCAGTCTTTTGGCTTCTGTCACTATATTCATTAGTTTTTCCTGTTTTAGAACTTTATGGAAGTAGAATCAAACATTACAAACTCTTGCCTTCTCTGCGATTTAACATTGAACGAGATAGGATAGTTAATGGGTTATATTTAACATCTTATGTTTAAAATGTAAAGATGTAAAGACTGCTCCATGAAAATAATTTGTAGAAACATTTACAACATCCCAGCTAAACCTTTGTCCCAAAGTGGCAGTAAAATGGAAGTGGGGGCAGACTTGAATGGAGATTATAGGGAAGTTTAAATTACAGGGCTATAAGGGCACAGCCAATTAGAACGTCACAGGCTGAGCCAATAGCTTTGGTACTTTCCCAATATCTGTTTAACATAGATTTTAACCAGTACCCTTGGATTTTTTTCCAACATTCATTTAATATAGATTTTGGCACTTTTCCAATACCTGGTAACTATACTAACCCTTAGACTAATACACCTAGATGGTAACTTGAATCAGGTCTCCTCTCACCTTGGAAGGATTCTGTCACTTTTCTTGTCATCTAAATAAACCTACTCCTTTCATTCTTGCCTTCCATTGTTGTCTGTGGATTTTATTCTTCAAGTTTGCAAGCCAAGAACCCAGAAAGAAATTGACAGTAAGCTACTAGGTTCCGCCATTAAGAGATGCAAGAGGTCATTCAATAGTAGTGGAGAAGATTCTAGCTTTGCTGGCTGCAATCTTCAGAGCTGGAACCACTAGGCATCCTCTGCTGTGATTAGCTGCTAACACTAAAAGGGCTGTTTCAGCTGCAGAGACCTGCATCTTATACAGACCCCACCTGATAGCAGAAGCAGCAGAGAATCAAGTTTCATGTCAAACTCTAGTTAAATACTATGCCTGTGATGTTAATTCTGTGATGTTAAACACAAAAAAAATCTTTGTTATTAGAATAGTAATACATGTTTTCATTATTACTAGTATTCCATTGTACAAATCTAGCACAATGTATTCATTTTATTAATTCTAATTTTTGGATTGTTTCTCATATTTTACTGTTGGATAATGTCACAATGAACATTGCTGCACATGTCTTCTGCTGCATATCTGTGTGCTTTTCCATTGTTACATGGGAGAAATTGCCAGGCCAGATGGTCATGAGTTTACAACCACTACCAAACAGATTTCCTAAATAATTAAGGTCACTTAAACTCATAAGCAGTTTCTGTTGTTCTGCATTTTCATGTATATTTGATTTTGCCTTTATTGTTGTTGTTGAATTGTAGTCATTAAATTGGGCATGCAATGATATCTCATTGTAGATTTAATTTGCATTGTTCAGGTGACTAATGATGCTGAGCATATTTTCATGCACTTTTCACCATTTGAGAAAATGTCAGTTCAAGACTCTTGTCTTTTTTAAATTAAGTTTTCTATTTTTCCCTCATTCATTTGGAGGATGCCTTTATTGTAGACTGTATTACTGTCAACATATTCTATAACTTGCATTTTCACTCTTTGCAGTACCTAGACTAGAAGTTATAACATGTAATGAAGAATTTATCAATCTTGTCTATTATAGTTAGGGTTTTCTGTATCTCATAATTTTTTTGCATATTCCAAGTTCATGAAGATACTCTAATATCATCTTTTGAATCTTTATTATTTTATGCTTCACATTTTTGTCTGATCCACTGGGAAAAGTTTTTGTGTATAGTATAAACTATGAAGTAAAAGTTCTTTTAAAAAATCTCTGTGGATATTCAATTGATGCAGCACTATTTACTAAAAAAGAGGATTCTCTCTTTTGCATGGTTTGCATTGCAATGATGAGGCAGGTGACTGGACTGATTTCTCTGCTATGTTCTATGATTAATGCGTCATAACACCAATACCATAATGTTTTAATTACTTTAGATTTATAATAAGCCTTGGTATTTAGGAACATAACTACTCCCACTTTGTTCTTATTCTTCAAAGATTGTTTGAAAATCAGTATCAGTTTCCACAACTCCTTCTATTAATATTGTTTTTATACTAATTATAATTTATTGAGTCTATAGAATTAATATTCTTCAATTTTGAGTCTTCTAACTTGTGAATATGGTATGGGTAATATTTATTTAGTCTCCTTTAATTTCTTATTGGAATGTTTTCTACCTCTGAAAAACCTCTTGTATAGCTTTCCTTATAGATTTTTTTCTAAATTATTTATATTTTGCTAATAGGGTAAATTCTTTTTTTTTTTTTTGGTACTGGGAATTGAACTCAGGGGTACTTGACCACTGAGCAACATCTCCAGCCCCATTTTGTGTTTTATGTAGAGACAGGATCTCACTGAGTTGCTTAGCGCCTCGCCATTGCTGAGGGTGGCTTTGAATTCGTGAGTCTCCTGTCACAGCCTCCCTAAGTGCTGGGATTACAGGCTTGAGCCACCGCGCCCGGTGCTAATAGGGTAAATTCTGTGATATAAATTTTTCATCTTAAAAATTCTTTTTGTTATTAGAATGTTGAAATTTTTTCTTTATAAAATGCTTTGTTTGTTATTTTCATTTACACATCAGTAGAATGTATTTTGACATATACATACATAAAGTATAACTTTCCATTCTTGTGGTGGCACGTGATGTGGAGTTAACCTGGTCGTGTATTCATATATGAACATGAGAGAGTTATGTCCACTTCATTCTACTGTCTTTCCTATTCCCATCTCCCTTCCCTTCCCTTCCCTTCATTCCCCTTTGTCTAATCCAATGAACTTCTATTCTTCTCTGCCACCTGCCCCCCATTGTGTGTTAATGCCTACATATCAGAGAAAACATTCAGCCCTTGTTTTTTGGGGGGATTGGCTTATTTCACTTAGCATGATATTCATGCAGTTCCATACATTTACTGGCAAATGCCATAAATTCATCCTTATTTGTGGCTGAGTAATATTCCATACTGCATATGTACCACATCTTCTTTTATACTTTCATCTGTTGAAGGGTACCTAAGTTGGTTCCATAGTTCAGCTATTGTGAATTGAGGTGCTATGAACATTGATGTTGCCACATCACTATAGTATGCTGATTTTAAGTCCTTCGGGTATATACCTAGGAGTAGAATAAATTAGTCAAACGTTGGTTCCATTCTGAGTTTTCTGAGGAATCTCCATACTGCTTTCCAGAGTGGTTGCACCAATTTGCAGTCCCACCAGTAATGTATCACTGTACCTTTATTCCCACATTCTCCCCAACATCTACTGTCACATTTATTCTTGCCATTCTGACTAGAGTGAGATGCAATCTCAGTGCAGTTTTAATTTGCATTTTTCTAACTGTTAGAGATGTTGAATATTTTTTATATATGTTGTGTGTGTGTGTGTGTGTGTGTGTGTATATATATATATACACACACAAATATATTTCATATATTTGTATTTCTTCTTCTGTGAGGTGCCTGTTCAGTTCCTTTGCCTATTTATTGATTGGGCTATATGGTGTTTTGGTGGTGTTTTTTGAGTTCTTTATATATCCTGGAGATTAATGCTCTATCTGAGGAGCAGGTGGTAAAGATTTTCTCTTATTCTGTAGGCTCTCTTTTTACATTACTGATTGTTTCATTTGCTGTGAAGAAGTTTTTAGTTTAATAACATCCCATTTATTGATACTTGATTTTACTTCTTTTGCTTTAGGAGTCTTGTTGAGGAAGTAGGTTCCTAAGCCAACTTGATGGAGATTTAGGCCTACTTTTTCTTCTAGTACGTGCAGGGTCTTGGTCTAATGCCTTGGTCCTTTATCTATGCAAATTGAGTTTTGTGCAGGGTGAGAGAAAAGAGTTTAATTTCATTTTGCTACATATGGATTTCCAAATTTCCCAGCACTATTTGTTGAAGAGCCTATCTTTTCTCCAATGTATAACATATTGGATTTTAATTGATTTTTGCATATTGATCCTGTGCCCAATTACCTTATTAAGATTACTGTATAATTTATATCTAGATTCTTTTACTAATTTTATATGTGTATAACCATGTTGTCTACAAATAATACAATTGTATTACTTTCTACATATTTGCTACTTAAGTCATTTTTTTCTTTTCTTACTGAATAGAACCTTGAGTATAATATCAAATAGAAGAGATGTCCATTACAATAGAAAAATTCTTATACTTATTTCTGGATCTAAGATTATATTGGCCTTTTAAAATAAACTACTCCAGTTTTTAAAGGGAAATTACAAACCAAAAGGCATACATTAGAAAAGGATAATGCCTAAAAATCAAAGACATAAACAATATATAAAGGAAATATAAAAGAAATAAATATCATTTGAAGTCAAAGAAGTAAAATGAAATTTAAGAGATGTAATCAATTTAATTGAAAAAACCGGTAAAGAAAAAGTCTAAAGTTTATACTCAAAAACATATAAAATTGATAAGTCTGTAGAAAGAATGATTGAAAAATGGAAATAAATCATGTGTTACCAATAGCAGGCAAAAAAAGAAGATATTCTTGCAAAGTATACATTAAAAATAATGAATATATGATTTTAAATGTTATGCTAATAATTTTAAAGTTTATAGGAAATGGAGAAATTTATTTTTTACATTATTAAAATTTACCAAAAGAAAAGAAAATAAATTTACCTTTTATATAATGAGTTGCATATAAGTCTAAACATTTCTCACAAAAACATTTTTTGCCTAGATAAATCCCCCAGTGAATTTTTACAAACACTTAAGAAAGAATTCACACCATTGAAAACTCAACCATCAATTTAATGTTGCCTTTGAAAGTAACGTGTCTTTTTTCCCTATAGAAAATTCGGAATTTTCTCTTTGTTTTTGGCTTTCAGTAGTTTTACTGTGATGTGTGTAGGTGCGATGTTCTTTGATTTTGCTCTGCTTTTGGTTCATAGATATTCTTGAATCAGTGTGACTTTCAACAATTTTAGGATAAAATTTTAGGCTCTGATCTCTTTAAAGAATCTTGTCTCCCTTTGTGCTTCATTTCTCTTTCTGGATTCAAATTGCACATAAGTTCAACCTTTCCACTGTGACCCTTTTATCTCTTGTGATTCTTGAAGACACTCTCTCCCTCTCTTTTTCTCAATTTCCTTCAATCTAACCTATATTCTTATTCTTCTCATTTAATAATAATATTTATATTATTTTAATCTGCTGTTAAAGTCATTAACAATAAATATTTTTCTTTTTTATAGTTTCTTAATTCTATTGTGATTATTATTATTATTATTACTATTATTATTATTATTATTATTTGCAGTGTTGTGGATTGAACCCAAGGCACCATGTATGCTGAGCAGGCACCCTGTTACTGAGCTACATCTCCAGCACTCCCACCCCAATTTTTTCTGAATGCATTAATAGCTATTATTTTAAATTTCACACCTGTTAGTTCTAACAGCTGGATCATTTATGACTCTTTTTCTATTTTATTTTGATTTTTGTAGATTTGCTTATTTTTCCTGGCATGCTTAGCAAAATGTGAATGAATGTTAATTATACATATAAAAAAATTCTAATAGTGCTGGGTAATGTTATTTCTTCCAGAGAGAATTTAGTTTTTATCTGTCTGGCATAAAGAATATAGGTATATATCCCTTTGACTCAGTAAAATCTAGTCTATCTCTCTCTGGTTTGCAATTACTCCTATGGATTATTCTTTCAGGGTTTTCCACTTCAATCCTAAGGAGTTTATTGGGATATTCAGTAAATCCTAAAGCTGTGATAATCTCTGCTTACCTTCTTAGTAGTTGTTCAATACTTATTTTCTCAGAATTTCACCTTCCTAAATACTGATTAGTGGTCACAAAATGCATGGAGGAGAAATTGCCTGTGGAATCTGGGTCTTAATATTTCATGGTTCTATTTTCTATAATCTCTAGAAAATATGGTCCCACATGTTCTAGCTATTTTAAGTTGTCTCCGGTCCCTTTTAAAGTAGTATATTGTTCACTTTGGTTTTGTTGGTGTTTTTGCATTGTATCCAACTTCCAAATTCTTCTTATAGAACAGTTAGTCTAATACCAGCTCTCCAACATAACTGGAAGTAGAGAGGTCTTTAAAATATTTTCCATATTATTGTACTTACACAAAATATAAGGAAATCAGAGAAGTTGTAATAAAATCTATTCTCCTGGTAAAGAAATAGAAAATCAGAAGTATTAATGATTCCACCATAAGTTAGTAAGGTGCATTGCTAAGCTATGTTAGCCCTGGAATACTTGTCACAAGTTCTTAATCATACGCACTTTCTACTGTACTACTGTTTATAAAATTTATGTCATTGGTAGACTTCTAAATGGTCTTATGGAGTAATTGTGATCATTATTTTTTCTGAGAAATTATACCAATCTAAATAGCAAATATAAAGCATGGTACAAAATATAATTATCATTACTATTATCATTTTTTCCCAAGGACTAGAAAAGTCTTGTGTAGCATCTCCAAAAATATGTAAAAATTATTCACTTAGCTCAAACCATAAGCTCTGTATCCAGTTTTCTTATTATTTCTATTGTCCAACTATTCTTGTGCAATATTATACCTCATCAAGAATGCTAGCATGTGTTTGGAGACTGTGAAAGGATTTGAGATATTTCTATTATACATTTTGAACTAAAACTTATAGAAAAAAATATTCCAAATACAATGTTCAGTTCTTTTGAACAGAATACAAAAGCTGTGGGTTTCAAAGTTCCAAATTGAGAGATGCAGTAAATGGATTCCTACGACTCCTTTTCAGTGATGTCAAAATCTACAAAATCTTTGTTCATGTTATATTGATTATTTGAGTGCAAGTAAGTTAGGAAATTAATTAATCTGATAAATAGAAAATAGCAAGTGTTGAGAACATGTCAAAATAGATATTATAACATAGTTTGTGATAAATATCAGTTATGATGGATATGAAAAGAACATTTTACCTTTGAAATGATAGTTTTAAGTTATTAAGAAATATATTGCTGGTCACACCACTTCAATGAACTATTTCAAATAATTAAAAAGGTCTTTACTGATATTATCAATACAATAAAGACATTTTAAAATTTCATTTATAGTTTCAAGTATTCATGTAAGCAATCTACATCTTGAAATGAAAACTAAAACTACAGGGATATCCTTCAACACTTTCTTCAGCCTGGGCCAATTGAGAAGTCTGACAGATGTAGCTTCTTGTTAGCTTTCATACAGAACCAATATGAGTGAAAACTAGTTCATAATGACTGTATTAGTTTGCATCCCTATCAACAGAATAGAAGGGTTCCCTTTTCTCCACATGCTCACCAACATTTACCTTTTAACTTCAGGAAAGTGTTCTTACCCATACAAATCTGTGATAAAACAATATCCTATGACTAAACAATACCAAACCACTCCATTCCTGGGTACATACCTAGAGAGAAACATTCACATGAATGTCCAGAAACATGTAAAAGAAAGTTCATGGCAGCAATTTTTGCAATAGCTGAAAATAACTAATATCCATTAGGAGCTCAGAATGTTAGGATAAATAGAAAAGATATGGTTGTTGATATAATGGAATTTTGTGCCATAGAAAAATGAACTGCCAGGCACTGTACTGCACATCTATAATTCCAGTGGTTTGAAAGGCTAGGGCAGGAGAATCACGAGTTCAAAGCCAGCTTCAGCAACTTAAGGAGGCCCTAAGCAACACAACAAAACCCTGTATCTACGAACCCACTTAAATACAGTTATATTATACTAGACAAAGGAGTCAAACACGTACATTGGAGAAAAGATAGCCTCTTCAACAAATGGTGCTGGGAAAACTGGAAATCCATATGCACCAAAATGAAACTAAACCCCTATCTCTCACCATGCACAAAACTTAACTCAAAGTGGATCAAGGACCTGGGAATTAGACCAGAGACCCTATGCCTAATAGAAGAAAAAATAGGCCCAAATCTTCATCATGTCGTATTAGGACCTTACTTCTTTAACAAGACTCCTATAGTGCAAGAAGTAAAATCAAGAATCAACAAATGGGATGGATTCAAACTAAAAAGCTTCTTCTCAGCAAAAGAAACTATCAATGAAGTGAACAGAGAGCCTACATTCTGGGAACAAGTCTTTGCCACATGCACATCTGATAGAGCACTGATATCCAGGATATATAAAGAACTCAAAAAAACTTAACACCAAAAAAACAAACAATTCGATCAATAAATGGGCCAAGAAACTTCACAGAAACTTCACAGAAGAAGATATACAATTGATCAACAGGCATATGAAGAAATGTTCAACATCTCTAGAAATTAGAGAAATGCAAATCAAAACTACTCTGAGATTTCATCTCACGCCAGTCAGAATGGCAATTATCAAGAATACAAACAACAATAAGTGTTGGCGAGGTTGTGGGGGAAAAGGCACACTCATCACACATTGCTGGTGGGACTGCAAATTGGTACAACCAATCTGGAAAGAATTATGGAGATTTCTTAGAAAACTTGGAATGGAACCACCATTTGACCCAGCTATCCCACTTCTTGGTCTATACCCAGAAGACGTAAAAATAGCATAGTACAGTGACACAGCCACTTCAATGTTCATAGCAGCTCAATTCACAATAGCTAAACTGTGGAACCAACCTAGATGCCCTTTGATGGATGAATGGATAAAGAAACTGTAGAATATATACAGAATGGAATATTACTCAGCAATAAGAGAGAATAAAATTATGGCATTTGCAGGTAAATGGATGGAGTTGGAGAATATCATGTTAAGTGAAGTAAGCCAATCTCAAAAAACCAAATGCTGAATGTTCTCTCTGATAAGTTAATGCTGATCCATAATGTGGGAGAGGACACGGAGAAGAATGGAGGAACTTCGGTCACAGGGGTGGGAGGGGAGGGGTCAGGGGACAGTAAAGATGGTGGAATATGATGGACATTATAGCCCTAGCTTTATGTATGACTGCATGCATGTTGTGATTCTACATCACATACAACCA
>PVHX01005936.1:50516-106435 GCA_004024805.1 Geosciurus inauris
AAAAAAAAAAAAAAAAAAAAGAAAGAAATAATAGGAACAGAAACTATGTGCAATAATATAATTAAATTTTATAAATATAATGTCTATTAAAATATGATGTCATTTTAAAATTATGAATAAAGCTTAATACTGGTCAATATTTGCCATTTTATTGGTGCTACATATAAAGCAGTGAAAGTGCAAAGATTATTAAGGAAGAAATTACCACACATATCAAGATAGTGTGTAACTGTAGGAGTAATGTGATTGAGAAGTACCTGGACAGGGGGTGCTTCTGCAGTGTAGACAAGATTCTATTTCTTCACACAGGTGATAGTTAAAAGATTGCTTACTTTCTGAAGATTTGTTATATTGTACTTTTCTGTGTCACACACATTTTTCTGTTTGTGGTTTTTATTTAATCATTTAAAAAGTCATGAAAATTGCCTTTCAAGTGACAGTATACTTCAGTGTGTAAAAGAAGAATCTCGTTTCCTGGAGTGTGCTAAAAAGATACAACTATCTAATTATATCCACAAATTTCTGTATTTCCTTCAACAACACAGAATCAAGATTAGGAGGCATATTGCTCATCACCAGCCATTCTTTCTTCATAGCAAAGTGTGTATGTTGGCCGTCTGACATGCAGTCTTTCTTGTGTGGTAATGTTTCTCCTGGCTGTGCACAGTCCTAGTGCCCTATTAGTAACAGTACCAGAACTCTTCCTAGTCTGCATCATACTTCAGAAAAACATGAGTGACAGACTAAAAATTTCTACTAGTATTGATTTTGAATAATTAACAGGGAAAAATTATCAACACTTCTCTTCAATATACAGTCCACATAGTATCCAGGATCTGATTCACACTTTATATACCAGTGACTTTGCCAAATGAAAAGCAAAATATTTCCTCAAGCACACATTACATGTCACTAGTGTTCCATGATGTGCAACTACTGTACCACAGGGAAGTTTTACCAATACTTATTATGCTTTCACTTGAGCTTATTATTTGTTGTTAACTTTGAAAGCTAGTTTTACCAATTACCTAAAAAAACCATGACTTACACCTATTTTTGTTTTTGTTACAAGGAATATAACTTCTGAAACACACCTCTGTAATCTTGATATCCCCATTTTCTTTAGTAATAAAATTCAGCAATTTAATACTGGAAAATATTGCCATAGGAAAACATCATTTTTTAAACCTAAGAAGTGCATAGTACTTGCATGCAAAGTTTTGGTGGCTTCATGTCACAATTTAACAAAGTTTTATAAAAGATAATTTACTACATACTTGGGTCAAAATGATTCTAGCCTTATTAAATAAAATTTTCCTTTGCTTATTTTTTTGATTTCCTGTTTTTACTATATATCTGGCTGCTTCTGGCCGCTTTCCCCTTGTTTCTGCACATACATAATCACATCCTATATTCACTCGAAACTTGGTCACTAAAGATGATTATGGTGGTGGTGTATTTCTGTCAATACTTTTATAGCTATGTTTTCATAAACTTTTCTGTGATAGCTTCTTTTATAAAATTAGAATTGAACAATAAATCCAATAGTAATACAGAAAAAGGCATATATAACAAATGCTAACAGCAACATGATAATAATATGAAAATTAATTAATCCAAGGGCACTGCACACAAGTAACTGAATGGAAGCTGAGACCTGATCACCAGAGTCCTCAGAACCCAAGGGCCATCTATAATGATGTTAATCACCATCGGGCGACCATAGATCTCAGTAAGAATTATATATATTTTTAAAATATATTTTTAGTTGTCAATGGATCTTTATTTTATTTATTTATATGTAGTGCTGAGAATTGAGCCTAGTGCCTCACACATGCTAGGCAAGTGCTCTACCACTAAGCCACAACCCCAGCCCTTCAGTGAGAATCATATTTAACACATTCATTCACAAAGGAGTTTGAATTTCTTTTTCTTCAGAAATTTCTAGACTAATTGTTGAAAAACCACCAGAGTACACAGGGATTTATAGACTACACTTTGAGAAACATTTCTCTATGTCGTGCTGTGATCTTCAAAATGAGAACCAAAATTTCCAAAACCAAAATCGTCAATTTTAGGCCCCATGAAAGTCTAACTCCTAGCAACTCAATTCAAAACGCTTCCTTTCTCAGCCTCCTCTGTGACAAATTAAAAAAAAAGAAGAAGAAGAAGGTATGCTTCTATTTGCTCAAAATAGTTATAAAAGTTAGAGATATTGTTTTGTAAGATTTAAATTTAGGTGTCAAAGATCTACATTATTTTGTATAATTACCTATGTACTGTTAACATGGCAATAGGAAGGAAGCAAGTGAAGGAAAAGAATACTATAAGATTAATGGATGCTAGATTTCTGGAGTCCCTTCTCTGCAATGCAGAACTTCAAGGGAGAGAATCCTATGTGAAAAGTCAGAACACTTACTTCAAGACAAAATGCACAAGCTGGGAAAGCCTGACTGTGAGTTGGGCCCTAGACACCAAGACTTGTTTTCCCCAAATTTTTGAATTTTTTCCTTTTGATCACATTACCTGAAACGTATAGATTAAAGTTTCTTTGGGGTTAATTTACATGTTACTTTAAAATGCAAATGGCCTGAGATGATTAAGAGATTACTTATATTCAATTTTAAAATTATTATGATCACCAGGCATTCCTTCTGATATATTTTGATTAAGGGGAGTAAAGGGCTGAATGTTCTTGGTTCTACACTTGAAACAAGAGGATAGGAGGACTTCCTCAAAAAGAAAGTTTAAGGAGACCTGAAACTACTAAGACCTGAAAGGTATCTATGGGAAAGTGAGAGAAAAATTGAAAACGAGTTTCTGGAGGATTGTGCCAAACCAATTTTGGTTTTTCCAAAATGTTTTTTGGGATAACCCTACCACCAATGCAGACAAAAAACCATTTTTTCCTTCTATTCTTTAGTCTTTGATCTTATGTCCCCAGACTCCCATGTAAATGGGAGATAGGTTTGCATCTTAAAACACAAAGACTTTATCTTAATACAACACTTTAAATACATTATGGGTTATATTATGGGTTAAAAAGGTTTTGTGAGGGCTAGGGATGTAGCTCAATGGTAAAGTAGCAAAAAAAGCAGGAAACAAGACTTTGTGAGAGCATTTTAGATCATTTATAACATCCCTTCTATGAGAAATCACAAACTGAATTCTAAACAATTGGATTATAAGTACACATTTAAAACACAGGCAACTTTTAAATAAAATATTCTCTATGTGCCCAAGTGACTATCATTTCATTGGAACTTTTATCTGTCGCCCTCTTTCCTGAGAACTTCCTGATGGTGTGGGGAAATAGGATAATAAGATAATTAGGATGGGTCATATCATCAAAAAGAAAAAATAGATTGCCAGAGGAATAAAACTGTTTATTCTTTTCTAATTGAAAAACCCAAGTGACCTCATTCCCTAAGGACATCTTTTAGAGAACTATGAACATATTTTGAAACCATATCCCAGATGGGGGAAAAAATCAACAGTGGAGTGAATGAGGATATGGTTTCAAGATTTCACAAGAAACAATAGAGTCAAATCAATCAGTAAAAACTCTCTTTGCAAGGAGAATAGCTCAATTAAGGAGGATGGAAAGAGCCAGCCTGGGGGGACTTTCTTGCTCATCATTAGCTCACATCCAGTTCTGGGCACTCAGCTTTCTTTTTTTCTTAGTTTTGGTCACAAACTTTGGTGTTTATTCAGAGGTATTTTCATGTCTCTGTGTTGGCATTCTACTTGCTTTAGTTGTGAGAACTGGGCAGCTGGCACAGTAGTTTTGTGGTTATGATTGAGAACAGTTAAAGCTGTGAAGTAATGTCTTGCCTCTGATTTATTACTTCCTCAAAGATACAAGACAGAATGAGACCCTCTCTGTTCCCAACCTTTCCTGGTAGAAAAAGGATGGAGTGGAGGACAGCCAAAAAACAAACAAACAAACAAACAAAAAAAACAAACCCCAAAACCAAACCAGGACAGAGATAAACATTTGTATTAGTATTTCAGTTTCTTGGAAAAGTGTGTGTGGTGTGTGTGTATGTGTGCACACACACCCGCACGCATGTGTGCATATATATTGCCTGGTCTTGATTATGTATTAGGAATTTTAGAGTTCACTCTAAAGTCCTTGTTAAAGGATGTGAATAAAGACACAAGTTGTTAAAACTGACCTCTCAATTTAGTTTAGCAAATTCCTACTGAATGCACTTATATTCTCCAAGGCAGTTGAATGTGTTAAGAAAGAGCATGGCTGCCAACAGCTTGAACAATAACCTGGCATAACATCATGTATCTGCTGGACTAACTGAGGTCTAAATGACACAAAGGAAATAAGGTTGAAGTACGGAACTTGCTATACAAAAATAAATTCTGCTGAAGGAAAACAAAAGGGAAACATTAAGACCTTCAGAACAGCCAGTTTTTCTATGGGGACTGGGTAAAAATCTCAACTTATTAGTCAAAAGATTTTTTTCCACTGACAGGAAGGAAATGCTGTCCCGTCGTGAGGCGTACAATGAGCTGAGAGGAAAAAGCAGGAGATTACTTTGTCATGAAGTACACTAACCAACCTCAGTCAAATTATAAAACCACAAATGAGAGGAATTAACTTATAAGTGAGAGGGTCACCTTTTTCTATAAAGGAATGATCTTCTACGTTAAGGTCTAAGTTTGGAAGATTCATTCAAAAGCAGAGCCCACCCTGTGGGTACTGTTTTGTTTGACTGATTTAAATGCAGTCATAGAAATACAATGTCATAACTTTCCCTCTAGACAAACAGGTTCTTTATGCCACTGTTTCAGTCGAGGGAGTCAAATAATACCTTTTTTATTGCAGTATTTTTAGACACTGGATACATCTGGAAAAATATTCAAGCAGATAATTAGATTGCATTAGCAATGTGTCTGTTGTGGTTTCCCTGATCCCAGAGAAGGCAGCCCTTTATGAAGCACTTGGCCGCAGTATCCACGAAATCTACTGTGTAAATTGGCCCACACTAAAGCATGTGGAAAACATTTTTTGGCTGAAACTCGAAACCATTCATGTGGCTTTGAGACTGGGAAGCTCAGGCTGCCAACATCAATAGAACTTTGTACTACAAACCCAAATGGTCATTTAGACATGTGTACTTCTACGCTCACAAATGCACTGAGGTCAAATATTTTTTAATCTTGGGAATTTTTCCTCTTTATACAGCCTCATATTTCATGCAGGAAATGAGACTGAGTACAACAAACACAAATCATTGAGACTGACAGAGCATATTGGGTTCAAAACCCAAGCCTTGACTCTAATTGCTCTCCAAAGGCCCCTGGCTCAAGGTAACTGTTGATTTAGTTCAGCTGTTTTCAATCAGCACTGTAAGGTCCCTCTAAGACAAACTGGTGAGGCCACGTTACATTTGTACCCAGGGATCCCTTGGGTATAAGTATAACACAGTTAGCATTTTAAAAGATTGCGTTTTGTCTGTAGGCTGCAGGCAGTAATTACAAGCAGGCAAATCTTTTGTGAAAGATGGTGTGACCTTCCTTCTGCTGAAAGAGTGATGATGGCTTCTAGTGTAGGAAAAATAATGTTTCCATTCAAGGTTCAGTGAGGAAGCCCGCCTCTTTTCAAATGGTCGCCAAGCTTGACAGCCAGTTTGTTGTTGTGTTTTGCTGGATATCAAAGGAATTTATTACTTGTGGGGGCCAATTTCTTGGTATTACTTAGCTGTTGAAGGATTTTTAAAAGAATGCTATTCTGAACTCAAAGAGAGGCAATTGCTAAATAAACTACGTTGAGATGCACTTAACCAGATGTCTTAAGTTTATCCATCCTCAGTTTTTGTACATAGCCTACATGTAGTGACAAAAAGCTGAAAGATCTGAACGTGTATATTTCTGCTTGGAATAATGTTCTCCATCTGTTGTTGACTTTGAAGTTGCAGAGTGGACTTTAAAATGGATACATTGGATTTTTCTGGCTACGGACTTGAATTTGCATACGGGAATCAAATATAAAGTCTGGTCTAGACTAAAAGACTGAGATTAAGGAGAGACTGTGTTGCTAATGGTGCCCAAGAGAGCTCAATTCCATATGTAGTTATCAGCTTCCTAAGAACAGACAGATTGCTGGGACATCAAAGAATTTTGGTTTCAATTAAGTTTCTGGTTACAAATTCATACTTTCATTCTCTCTGAGACTCTTTCTATGTGTTTTTCTCACTCTCTCTATATAGATATATATGTATACATATACATATGGTATCTCCAGCACCCGAAAGAATGCTAAGCATATAGCAGGTGCTAAATAAATATTTGTGACTAACATCTATGGAACAAATGCAATGTATTTATATATTAAATTCCAGGTGCCTTGCTTTGGGAAGACTAAATGCATACTTCTATTTCATCCATCATATAAATTGCTCAAGGAATCTTAATTTTTCCAAAATAAGTCACTCAAATATTGACTCATTAATTAAAATCAATTTAAATATGAAATTAATTTACATTCAGATTTTCAGGACTATTCTTTGGAGAAAGAAGCATGTGTGTAGATGAGTATACATATGAGTGTATTTGTTTATGACTGGCATATTGTGTGAATATAGCTGTAGACTGTACAAAAGCAGTATCTTTTACCTTTATGTATCTTTTTATGTATGTTTTACCTTTATTGAAGTTCAAAGGCACTTCAGGTGATGTATATATATACGTCTATATACATCTATGTACTTATAGACCTGTATGATGATAAAGTCATTTTCCTACAATCATATTCATTTTAATTCTCTTTTATGGCAATTAATTTTTCCAAAATTCTGTTACTCAATGAAACAAATACTCCCTGTAGTTAAGCTTTGCCTTAGTTGTAAGCAGAAAACTCAGAAAGTTACATTTAACTCCTTTAACCTTAAAAGTAATAAATGTCAGATTCAATTAAATTAATTTGTATGAAAACACTTATTACAGTTTTCAAATGTGCATAAACCAGGAAGAATATTGCACATTGAGAGAAGCTGAAATATATTTATATCTTTCCTAGGTATGAGATAATAATAACCCTTCATGTATAATGACTTGAACCATTTCAGTGTTAGATTCTGAAGTAAACTGGCTGGAAATCACATAAGTAACTTGGCTCTAAAGGAAAGCTCCTGAAAGGGTTGGTTACTAGGTAAATTACAGAAGCCATTATCATTTTCTCTAATGCATCCAAATGTCTGAAGGTGATTGCAGAACTCTCACCTACATTGCTTTCAGGAGCAGCAATTATGGAAACCATATCTAAAAACATTCTTTCAAGTGTGCAGTCACGCAATCTTGTTTTCCGAGAAAAAATTAGGAATAGAGGTTTTCTACCCTCTAAACATCAAGTTAATACTCAAGCAGGTATGGATTTAAGTTCTTTTGTTGTCACTAAGCTGCTGTATAATCTTGAGCAAGTCATTTACTTCTCTGAAAATCATTATCAATATTTGATACTATTTGATAATTAGGACTATGGGAAACACATATTACATTTCCCATATTTTTTTCACTTGAATATTTCTAAAAGCAGGACATATCTTTCAACTGACATACTTTACTTCTTTTTTCCCTGAAAAATAATTCAATTGATATGTCCTGAAATTGTGGAAGTATGTCCTATTAGTTCTATCCTCTTCTTTCTTGTCATTCCTCCACCCTACCCCACCACTCAAAAGCTTTCATTTTTGGTTCCCAATGGACAGTACAGTATAGTAGTCTTGAGTTCAGGCTATGGAACATACTAGTTCCAGTACTTATTAGCTTTTGAGTTTTGGCAATTGATTTAACCTTTTAAACCATAAGATTCCTCATCATCAAAATGAGGCTTGTAGTATGAAACTCACAATGTTATCATAAAGCTTGTGAAGTGCTGGCATCATATGTGGCACATAAGAAACATGTAGTACATGTTTGTTAGCAGTTTTTATTACCAGGCCTGGCTTGTAAGGATGACAGATGACAATGTTTGGCAGTGTATTTAGAATACTTGCTTGGTTCCTGGATTGTCTCATAAAGATATGTGCCAGTCAGAGCACAAACTTCACGAATTTGCCTCTAATTGAAGTTATTTATAATCACTCACAGCCGATACTTGCATGTTTTCTACCAGTTCTTTCTCAGAGTTCTCACTGTTACATTTATCATATTCAGAATCAGCTTCCTGGTGGTCTTTGACTCACTTCCTCTATTTCTGCTGTCACTGTCCCCTTGAGCATGGACCACTGGGTATGGTCATTCTTCAGGAGTGGCCTTCTGCAATCAGTGCCGTGTGTTCAGAGGAAAAATCACATGCCCCTGCTCGACTTAAACAACGATGAAGCAAATTCTTTCCTTTATTCATCACATTATCTTTAAGACCAGCCAGTATAATTCTCAATGACTTAATTGAACAGCAAGGATGATGGAAGGGAAATATTATGGAAAACTCATAGGGTCATTTTCTTTCTAGCCTCTGACTTCTCTCCACCAAATAATATCAATTGAGTTCTCTCATTCTGAACACTCTGGGTTTCAACAATGGCAGAGCAGAGGGAGAAGCATCTTTCTTAAGCTTAAAAATTTATTCCAGGCTGTAATTCTTGTCCCAGGCATGATCTATTCCTGGTTAGTTGACAGTAGGAATATCCATGATCATAATGAAAAAACCCACCTGCACCAGTGGGAATGTGATCCTGCTTTATGGCCCCAGTAGGGCACATACATAGACCAAGGTAGTTCAACATCAATATGTTGTGGATTATTTGATCATAAAAACCAAAGGGCATCAGCACTCTGATTCAGGCTGCAGAAAGCCAAGATCTTTAAACCATCTGCATCCCACACAGGACATAAAAACCATCTCAGCAGCACCTTCCTTCAGTGTTTACCTGTCTCATCTCCTGGAATTATCTGCTTAACCTAGAACAAAACAAAACAAAACAATAACAACAAAAACTCTATGAAAACTAGAAATAGAAATTTAAAAGAGCAAAGAGGTATTTTTGCACACTAGCCAGTCTTTATTACATCTCTTCTCTTCTATTTCCCTTTCATATTCCACCCATTGCCCCCAAATAGCAAAGATACTTCAAAGTCTTGACTCCATCTCAGTTATACCCAACAACTTCTGTTACCAAATGAAGCACATAGTTTCCCAGCCTCATACCACACCTGTCCTGTAAGGAATGGTACCTGGTTGGCCCTACTCCTGCTTCATTTGCAAACATGGCTGTACTGGGCTGCATGCCTCATGCTACAAGATGGAAAGAAATTGAGATCACAATCAATATAGTTACACAAAGACACTTGAGGATTGTTGACAGTCCACCAAACTGTATACTATTGCTTTATTGTCTTCTTTTTTCCCCCCTTTTTGGCCACCAAACAATTATTCTGCTTCTTGAGATGCAAAATCATGCCTTTTGCCCTCTTGCTTTATGCTCTGTTTTTCGTTTGAAGAGTTATTATTAATAGTCTTTGTACTTCAAGATATGTAGGTTAAATAAATATGATTTTTCCTGTTAGTGGAGAGAATGCCTTCTCTACTTTCATGGTTGGTACTTGTCCTTTTATTAAAAACGTGATCTGTTTCATAACTAGGCATCATGGTTCTGAAACAGAGACTTGGAATCTGGAAACCTGAGTTTTAGGTTGCATTAGATAAGAACAGTGGGAGGTTGGTCAGTAATTCAAACTCTGCTTCAGTTTCCTTCTCCATAAAATGGGCTGGATTTTCTTTGTTCTGCAAATATTGTCTGACAGATACCTGAAATTCTGTTACCCTTGGAAAGGAAACTTGGTTTTACTTAGGAATTTCACTGCTGACGAGTGGAAATTCATGAACAAAAGAGGATTCTGGAAAGCAAGTGCGCTGCCCTGGTTAAGAGGAGCTGTCAGGTGGCCTTGCTTACTCCCCTAAAGGCTACCAAGTAACAGAAGGTGACTGGTTCAGGATTCTGTAAATTACAGTTTCAAAAGTCAAAAGATTGAGAAGACTAAAAGATATTTTGCCTCCTCAGTCTTAGAAAAGCAAACTGATACTTTATTGCATGTTTCTTTGGACCTGCTTTGTGCTACCAAGAGCTATTAGGCTACCATATTAGTCACTTTGCAGTGACAATGACAAAATACAGAGAAATTCACTGTATAAGGACAAAAGATTTATTTTTGCTCATGGTTTTAGAGGTTTCAGTCTATGGTCATTTGGCTACATCACTTTAGACTTATGATGGCACAGTACACTATGGCAGGAGTGCCTGACAGAGGTCTGTCAAACTTATGGCAGTCAGGAAGCAAAAACAAAAACAAAAATGGGGGTGGGGGGAGGTCCCGATAGCCCCTTCAAGGGCACACCTCCAAAGACCTAACTTCCTTCAATTAAGTCCTTCCTCCTAAAGGGACATTCCACCACCTCCCAGGCATGCCACAGGCTGGCAACCAAACCTTGGGCCTTGGAACATGGTATATTCAGGATCCAAACCATAACAGATACCTATAGGAAACAGGCATGTTAAACCAAAAGGCTCTCCTACCCCCACTTCTGGAATTCCCTTTTCCATTTGCATTTTCCATGTAATCCGGTGGTGCTCAATCAGGAAAAAAATACCCAACATTCCAGAACTCCTGATTCTAAGAATCATAGAATCATGGTGCATCCTAAGCATTAGTAGTTTTGAATAAACTCTATGGGTCATTCCAAATGCAGCTATGCCTGTGAACTGCTATTCTCAGTTCTCTTCATTCTTTCCCTTTCTATGATTGTGATGCCACATCTTACCCATGTGTAGTCCCATGTGAAGGTGGAGTTTTATCCCTCCTCTCATCAGGAACTAGAGTGTGCTATGGTTTGAATGTGTCCCCTCCAAAATTCATTAATTTGAAACTTAATGGCCAATGTGTTAATATTAAAAGATGTGGCCTCTGAGATGTGATTAAGTCCTGATGGCTTCATCCTTAAGAATGGGATCAAGATCCTTAAGAAAGAGGCCCATGGGGCATCTGGCTAGCTTGCTCTCCTACTCTTCTGACATCTGAGGACATAGCAGGAAAGCCCTCACCACATGGCAGCACCTTGATCTTGCATATGTCAGCCTCCAAAATTGTGAGAAAATAAACTTCTATTCTTCATAACTTACCCAGTCTGTGGCATTTTATCATAGCAGCACAAAGACTTTAGAAGATATACAGTAAAAGTTTATAAATGGATGAAATGAATGAAGGAAAAAAGGATAAGAGGATATGTGTAACAGAAATTTTTAAAAAGGCAAGGTGAGAGGATGGGCAGAAAGGAGTGATAAATGACAATTTGTTTCTTGCAAATATTAGGCTTATAACTCTTGGACCCTTATATTTTTTTCATGACATGTAACTTCAGAGTTATATTGCCACTTAAAAAAAAATACTGCATTCATTCTGGAATTTCTGCCTTAATGGGCCCAATCTAATGTTTAAGACAGTGCCATGGGCAATAATAATTTTTCTTCTTCTGAAATCCTGAAAGGGGGAGATAATGACCAAATGAGAGAATGAAAGGCTGCCCAACTGGGTGACTTTGTGATTATTGTAGGACCTCCCATTTCCATGCCCTGACCACAAAACCTTGCTCTTTGAAAAGATGCACTGGACTATGTCAAAAAGAAGAGCTCAGCAGTAGAATCAGTAGTATATCTCCCCAAATTGTATATTTTAAATTGGTAGCTCTACTATGAAAATAATTTCTATTATGTCAAATGTAACCAGGAAAAAGGCATTCATTTGGACCTGTGATTGACCAGACATGTTCTCATTAAATTATATTGTATTTAATATATGTGGAAAAGGCAGATCTAAGTGGTAAAGAGTGTTTTTAATCATGAAAGAATATAATTTACAGAGCCAGAGTTGCTGCTGACTATGAAAATTTGCTCCCCAAAGACTTTCATTGAAGGAAAAAATAATCTTGAAGATCAATGAAACTTTGAACATTCAAGACAAGCAGCTTTCTCTCTCCCACTGTGCATCACAGGGAAAGGAGCAGAGTTCTAGGTTGTAGGTATTTTAGCAGGGAATCTGACTTATGCACACTGGTGACTAGAGGTGGCCACTTGCTTAGGTTGGCCCAGCAAGGATAGAGAAGTAGGTCACACAGATGGACATGCAGGTAATGGCTAAGAGCACAAGTTTGGGAGTATGGGGTCAAACGCTAGTGTTAGAATTATTTTTCCATCTCATAGTAGTGACCCTCCATTAAAAGGGAGAGGGGAGAAGAAATTCTGAGCTGAGCTAGATTGGGCTTTTGTTCTCAATGAGACTAAGCCCAATATCATTTTAGGAAATACTCTTCATATCACAGAAAAACATCTGTCATTATTATTAAATTTCTGGTCATTACGGAGAACTATGTGGAAAGTAAGTTGTATTTTCTAAGATGCTGGTTATTACTCCAATAATCAAAATAAACAGTGTACTGAGAAAATCACTTAGAAAATCATAGATAGCAATGGCAGATCCTTCCTATAGCAGCAGATTTGTATAGATTATCTGACCCTTTAAGAGTCAGCATCATATTCAAAAGAATAGTTTCATAAACTCACAGATGCTGACTACTTTACCATGGTAGATTTCATCTTCTTTTATCAATTTGTGTGAGACACTAGAAATAATTTTGGATTATAAAGGCTTGAGTTCTAATCCCAACTCTACCATGGGCAGAAGTGTTGAAAAGTTATTAACTCCCTAGGTTCTTCAACTTGTGGGTGGGGTTCCAGGAAATGGACAGATAATTTGTTTGAAGGAGACTCCTTTCAGTAAGGTTATAAGAATATTTGGTTTTCAAAGCAAATATCACAAATACAAGAATTCGCAAGGTTCATGGATGAACAATCACATTAAGAGAATGACAGGGGGTTGTTAACCTTGTTTGGGCTTAATTTTGAAGTCAGTGAGAGTTCGTAATTGCTGGAGAATTTGTGATGCTGAAAATCCCACGTTTAAGCTTCATACACTATTTCATAACAGATGGCAAGTTAAGGTTATGTCATAATTGGAAACTATTCACCTTTGAAGGAACTAATACAGTAGAGAATTATTGCCAACATAACCCAGAAACATGATGGTTCATTCATTAAGCACCCCCCCAACTATTTCTGGTTAACATTTTAAAAATGAGCATACATTTAAATGTAGAGTGTCTTCTTCTATTAAATATTCAACCACCATTTTCCACTAATCAAATCTTCATGCTCAAATAATCTTTATTAAGTACAATGTGTGTACTGTGGTATGTTAGATACTATATAAAGGAAAAAAAAACCTGGCACAAATGCAGATGCCATATAAATAGGCGAACATAATAAAATTCTTCAACGAAGAGAAATGTAGCAATGTCAGGCAAGAACCCAAGCTAATAAATGAATAAAAAGTATAATAAAAACGCCTAACAAGTTCCTACTTGTACAGCTTTCTTGTGTGACACATATATGTTTTTAGGTTATACATAAGGGCACACTTTACCACTTCTCTTTTTAGGATGTTCTCCTTGTTAAGAATTTTTAGCAGCTGCTTTTTACTTAGGACCTTGAAAAGGTTTTACTGCACTTACATTTTGCATAAGCTTTAGTGCTCAGATTTTTATGGTGTTGGGTATATGAGTAACTCTGTGGGAGAAATGGTCATATAAACTGTCTTTGAAAAAAAACTACTGCCCGATTTTTGTACTCTGACCATTGTGTAATTTTTGAATTTCTTTACTTAATTAATGGATCTACTTATGTATTCATGCAATAATTCATTCATGAATTATTACATTTTTTCAACAAATAATCCCTGCCTTAATTATAGAAGTGCCATCTTAAAAATCACTTGTTCTTTGCTCTCAAAAACCTCGAGGTCTGGGTACAGGAGAATGGGGTGATGGAGACATATTTTTAAATTGTGGTATTTTGTGAACTATACCCTCCTTGTGATATGGACATGGTGCCATTATACTCAAGAGAAAAGCTATCTAAATAACACTGACAGGCCTACTGAACAACATAAATAAGCTGTGTATTAATTCACAAATATGTTTCCTCCATAATAGACCCAGAATAGAATTAATAAGTTGAACAAAATCCAGAAGAGTTCTAATGGATAGTTTATATTTTCTCAGAATTGGTGTTTTTGTACCATAATGCCTCAGGTTTTCTTCAGCTAAAGGCTAAATTTTATCAGTCCAACATACGGCCCATATCATATTGAGAGAGTATCTGAAATTGACTGCTATCAGAATCATCTGGGGGATACTTGTTAAACACTCAAATCTGTAAACTTTCATACTAGAAGCTCCACAGTAGTCCATGAGGTCTGAAGCTTGGGAATCCACAGTTTTGGCATGAGTCTCAGGTAATTTCAACTTTTAGTTATATTTGGGGAAATAATCTTAATAAATTTAATATTTATAGCAAATTACTTAGCACTGAACCGTGGGTAGGGGAACATATTATCCCTGCTCTAACACAGTCCTTTTATAAAACTTCCATTTAATCCAAAATCCCAAAGTCCTTTAATTATAGGGAGCTAACATTTAAACAGTATGGGAGACTGGAGAAGACATATTTTATTTTATATTATTAATGTTGTTTCCTACCCAAGTGTCTCTTTTCTCCTAACTTAGGTTTCATTTTTTTTTGAATGAGTCTACTGTGAGCCTTTAAATTATTTCATATGGCTAATTAAATGTTAAATGAAATAATTTATTTCAAGAAGACACTAGTGCCTAACAAGACGTGTACCGGTGTCCCCTAATGTACTTGCAGGTACTCTGGTGCCTTTCACCTCTCAGCCTCTGACATAATGAGCCAACACTGGGCCAGCCCCATGGCTCTATCATATCTGATACATTAGTGAGTGGCCCTCACTCATGTTAAGTTGGTCAGTTGAAGCCTTATACTTGAGACATATGGACTGAAGTTTCTTCTCCTTGCTTGGTCAGCCAGAGACTAATATGACGGTTCTGCTCTGAATAGATCTTTAATAAAACCAAAGAACTTCTTAGAATCTCTTTGACTTTGTGAACTCACTTACTTAGTAATAGGAACAAGGGCATGCACTAACCTGTAGATCAAATCTAAAAAGAGAACTGAGAGCCAGACCTTTGTGTCTCAAGTTTGCTTCAGAGGCCAACCTGCCATACAGGGGACTTGGTATGAACTGTCTCATCCTCTTCATCTACTGCAAGTGTCACCTTTTGTTTGACCTTCAACCAATGCCTCAGGGAGATTCCACCATATCTTCTCACTTGCAGTTATTAGGAACTGTAATAAGAATCGTTGATGGCTTTGAAGTGTCCCTATCCCCCTTCCTTGTGCCCTGCTCTGGCCAAGCTGACAGGAAAGCCTGGTGCTACCCCTTTTGGCACCAAGGAGAGAGTTTGCATACAGGCAATCTCTCACCTGCCCCCACCCATTCACTCCACTAAAAACCCAAGCCAAACTCCTTCCCTGGCTTACTCAAATCATTTTGGGCCTGCTTAGGAGGGTTGACCTGCTCTCCCCAGAGACTTCAATGTGTAAGCAATAAACCTTTTCATATCCTCTCATAGAGGGCAAGTGGCATTATCACTTGACATCACAACCAAATTCAGGTGAAGGTCCATCTGACTCTGCAGATGACTAAAACAAGCATTCACCCCAGTCCAGTTTAAAACTTCAAACTCATCTATTTAAAGTATCATTTTCTCTATTGCCAACTGTGGTTCAGCCTAAGAACACAAGTGTGTATGCACAAAGTACATATTCTTTTCCTTCTCTTCCTCATCTTCATTTTGGGATTAGGATTACCTGAGGAACGGTTTTGTTCTGGGGTCACTTGTTTACCTCATTTACAAAGCTTAACTTCACTCATTTGAAGTCTGGGGAAGGAACAGGAACCAATGGACAAAGCCCTATTTGTGAATTAGGCACACAATTTCCATTCTTTCCTGTTATTTGTCCCTTCTTTTCTGGCTAACATTTTTTTACATTTATTTATTTATTTATTTATTTATTTATTTATTTATGTATGTATGTATTTATTTATTGTGGTTTTTTAAAATTCTAATTAGGTTTCCATGACAGCAGAATGCATTTTGATTAGTTGTACACAAATGGAGCACAACTTCTCACTTCTCTGGTTGTATACAATATACAGTTACACCATATGTGCAGTAATATATGAACCTAGAGCATTGTTTTCCATTGTATTCCACCATTTTTCCTGCTCCCATGTCCCATCCTCTCCCTTCCCCCCCCCTTTTACCAAAGTTTCTCCATTCTTCCCATGACCCCTCCCATTATGGATCAGCATCCACTTATCAGAGAGAACATTTGGCCTTTGGTCTTTTGGGATTGGCTTACTTCACTTAGCATGATGTTCTCCAACTCCATCCATTTACCTGCAAATGCCATAACTTTCTCTTTTAATGCTGAGTAATATTCCATTGTGTATATATACTACAGTTTCTTTATTGATTCATCCATTGAAGAGCATGTAGGTTGGTTCCACAGTTTAGCTACTGTGAATTGTGCTGCTATAAACATTGAAGAGGCTGAATTACTATAGTATGCTGTTTTTAATTTCTTTGGGTATAGACTGAGGAGTGGGATGGCTGGGTCAGATGGTGGTTTCATTCCAAGTTTTCTAAGAAATCTCCATAAAGCTTTCCAGATTGGTTGTAACAATTTGCAGTCCCACTAACAATGTATGAGTGTTCATTTTCCTCCACATACTTGCCAACACCTGTTGTTGTTTATATTCTTGATAACTGCCCTTCTGACTGGAGTGAGATGAAATATTAGAGGAATTTTGATTTGCATTTCTCTAATGGCTAGAGATGATGAACATTTTTTCAAATATTTGTTGATTGATTTTGTGCCTTCTTCTGAGAAGTTTCTGTTCAGCTCCTTAGCCCATTTATTGATTGGGTTGTTTGCTCTTTGGTGTTAAGTTTTTTGAGTTCTTTATATATCCTGGAGATCAGTGCTCTATCTGATGTGCTTGTGGCAAAAATTTGTTCCCAGAATGTAGGTTCTTTGTTCACCTCATTAATTATTTCTTTTGCTGAGAAGGAGCTTTTTAGTTTGAATCCATTCCATTTATTGATTTTTGCTTTTATTTAAGATCTGCTCTTGGATGGGCAGAATCAATATCGTCAAAATGGCCATACTACCCAAAGCACTATACAGATTCAAGGTGATTCCAATTAAAATCCCAACATCATTCTTTACAGAAATAGGAAAAGCAATCATGAAATTCATTTGGAAAAATAAGAGACCCAGAATAGCCAAAACAATTCTTAGCAAGAAGAGTGAAGCAGGAAGCATCACAATACCAGACCTTAAACTATATTACAAAGCTATAATAACAAAACCAGCATGCTATTGACACCAATGGACAAAGCCCTATTTGTGAATTAGGCACACAATTGTCATTCTTTCCTGTTATTTGTCCCTTCTTTTCTGGCTAACATTTTTTTACATTTAGCATAACATATGCTATTGAAATGTAGATCAACCATATAGAAGAGAAGACAGAGAGTCAAACCCACATAAAAACAGTTATCTTATACTATGCAAAGGTGCCAAAAATATACACTGGAGAAATGATAGCCTCTTCAACAAATGGTCTTGGGAAAACTGGACATTTATATGCAGCAAAATGAAAATAAACCTCTATCTCTCATCATGCACAAAACTCAAATCAAAGTGGATCAAGAACCTAGGAATTAGACCAAATACCTTGCACCTAATTGAGGAGAAAGTAGGCCCAAATCTTCATCAGGTCAGATTAGGCCTTGACTTCCTTACCTTTATTGATTTTTATGTGGTGCTGAGGATTGAACCCAGTGCCTCACACATACTAGGTAAGTGCTTTACCACTGAACTAAAACTGTATCCCTGATGAGTCTGTTGTAGACAGTATATTGTTTGGTCTTGTTTTTTAATCCCATCTGCCAGTCTGTGTCTTTCAATTGATGAGTTTAGGACATTGATATTCAATGTTATTATTGAGATATGATTTCTAATCCCTGTCATTTTAATTTATTCCTGGATTTTAATTTGAAATAGTTTCTCCTTTGATTGACTATTCTTCTCTTGTAGTTCCTCCCTTTTCTGGTTTTCACTATTATTTTTTTAATTTTTTCTTCATGAAATATTTTATTGAGTATGATTTTTAGAGCAGGCTTTCTAGTTGTGACTTCTTTTAACTTTTCTTTATCATGGAAGGTTTTTATTTCATAGTAAATTATGAAGCTAAATTTTTCTGGGTTTAGTATTCTTGGCTGGCAACCATTCTCTTGCAGAGCTTGATATATATTATTCCAACACCTCCGAGCTTTGAGGGTCTGGGTAGAGAAATCAGCTGAGATCTGGATAGGTTTCCCTCTAAATGTGACTTTTTTCTCTGGCAGCCTTTGAAATTACTTTGTATGTTAGGCATTTTCATAATAATGTGCGTTGTTGTGGTTTGTTGTAATTTTGTATATTTGGGGTCCTGTAAGACTCCTGTATCTGATTTTCCATTTCATTCTTTAGGTTTGGAAGATTTTCTGATATTATTTCATGGAAAAGACTCTGTACTCCTTTTGTTTGTATCTCCAAACCTTCATCTAGCCCAATCAATCTTAAATCTGTTCTTTTCAGGTTATCCCACATTTCTGGGAAGTTCTGTTCATGGTCTCATAACATCTTTTCTCATTGGTCAACTTTATTTTCAAGATTATATAGTTTGTCTTCATTGCCTAAAACTCTGTTTTCCAAGTGGTCTACTCTGTTGGTGATGCTTTTAGGAGGCTACTTTGTTACCACAGCAACACCTACCTTACCATCCGTGTATCTAGGTGGATAACACATAGATATAATTATTTTACCTATAGAGATTTATGATCTGTACTTATATAAATATAAATATATTTAGTTATACATGGTACAGTTATAATAAACATTAATATAATCATATGATACATATTATAATGTCATATATTATATATAATGTCATTATATATTATTAGTATAACATTACCTATTATATTAATATGTATTATATGTTATATATAATTATTTTATTTTATGTACATTATACAAATAAAAGTATTTTATAGGAGGCGGGGCAAGATGGCGGCTTAGACGGACGCAGCGGTCAGTCTCCCCAAACAGAAGATCAAAAATTCCGGTAATACCTTCTCCCAGCCAGCTTTTGGGCAGCACCCTACAGCTACCCCCACAGGAAATTTCACTTGTGCATGTAAGCAGGGCCAGCAGACATCGCCACAGCGTGACTCCAGCAGCGGTGGCGGAGAGCGGCTGTGGGTGGCGAGGCCACAGGCAGCTCAGAGCCCCAACTAAGGGTTCGCCTCGGGTGGGGACAGATTCTACTCGAGATACCTGGCTCCAGCGCCCACCCAACCACACAGGGTCCACAACAGTGGCTCACGTGGACCCACGGCCCCAGCCACCAGCCACTGGGGAGCACAAATTCAGGGTAGGAGATGCTCAACAGGCGCCAGCAAAGACAGCTCAACACAAAGGCAGCTTGGGTCTGCCCCAGTTCCATTCCAGAGTTCCTGAGGACCGGCAAAAGCACCAGAGGTCGCAGATCCACTCAAAGGAACTTCCACGGGAGTCCAGACAACAGGAGATCAGAGACTGCTACACTGAGCCTTTAGAGAGCCTAGTCTAAGAGGGACATTGGACAGCAACTCAGTACAATCTTTGGTGCACGGCTTCGCCAGCAACCCAGAATTTCACCCGGTTGTGAAACCCACATCCAAGACACCAGCGGAGAAAGTCCAGCAAGCAACGAACAACACCACCTACTGGAGGGAATCTATACACATATAGGAGTAAAAACTGTAACAACTTGGATCAACAGAGCTAGAAGGAAAGACACACAAGCAGAATGAAAAAACAAGGGAAGAAAATGACTCAAACAAACCAAGATTCTTCAATATTATAATCCATGGTCAGTAGAGCAGAAGAAATGACAGAACAGGAATTCAGGATGTACATAATTAAAAAGTTCTGTGACTTAAAGAATGATATAAGAGAGCAAGCCCTGTCAACAAAGGATCACTTCGATAAAGAGATGTACAAGCAAATACAAGAAGTAAAAGGTCACTTCAATAAGGAGCTAGAGATTCTGAAAAGGAACCAAACAGAAATCCTTGAAATGAAAGAAACAATAAACCTAATAAAAAACTCAGTAGAAAGCACCACCAACAGATTAGATCACTTGGAAGACAGAACCTCAGACAATGAAGATAAAATATTCAACCTTGAGAACAGAGTTGACCACGCAGTGAAGATGGTAAGAAACCATGAACAAAACATCCAAGATCTATGGGATCACATCAAAATATCAAACTTAAGAATTTTTGGGATAGAGGAAGGCATAGAATTCCAAACCAAAGGAATGAACAACCTATTCAATGAAATAATATCAGAAAACTTTCCAAATATGAAGAATGAATTGGATAATCAAATTCAAGAGGCATACAGGACACCAAATGTTCAAAATCACAACAGACTTACACCAACGCACATCATAATGAAGATACCTAACATTCAGATCAAGGAGAGAATCCTAAAAGCCACAAGAGAAAGGAAACAAATTACATATAGGGGAAGCCAATTAGGATCACTGCAGACTTCTCAACCCAGACCCTGAGAGCAAAAAGATCATGGCAAAGCATATACCAAGCGCTAAAAGACAGTGGTTGCCAACCAAGAGTCTTATATCCAGCAAAATTAAGTTTTAGATTTGATGATGAAATAAAAACAAGATAAACAAAAATTAAACAAAAGATAAACAAAAATTAAAAGAATTCATAGCAAGAAAGCCGGCGCTACAGAACATTCTTGGTAAAATATTCCATGAGGAGGAAATGATAAACAACAATGAAAACCTGCAGAGGGAGGAGCTACACTAAAGGCCAATCAAAAGAGAAACTAAGTCAAGTTAAAAACTATGAATAAACCAAAATGTCTGGAAATACAAACCATGTCTCCATAGTAACATTGAATGTCAATGGCCTGAACTCAGCAATTAAAAGACACAGACTGGCAGATTGGATATAAAAAAAAAAAAGACCCAACAATATGCTTCCTCCAAGAGACTCATCTCATGGAAAGAGATTCTCACAGATTGAAGGTGAAAGGATGGAAAAAAATTTATCACTCACATGGACTGCATAAACAAGCAGGATTTTCCATCCTCATCTCAGATAAAGTAGACTTCAAACCAAAATTAGTGAAAAAGGATAAAGAAGGTCATTTCATACTGCTCAAGGGAATCATACATCAACAAGACATAACAATCTTAAATATCTATGCCCCCAAAAATGGGGCAGTCATGTTCGTCAAACAAACCCTTCTCAAATTCAAAAACCAAATAGATCCCAACACAATAGTGTTGGAGGACTTTAACACAACTCTCTCACCACTGGACAGATCTTCCAAACAAAAACTAAACAAGGAATCTACAAGACTTAATAGAACAATCAATGATCTAAACTTAACAGATATATATAGAATATTCCATCCTTCAATAAGCAAATACACATTTTTCTCAGCAGTGCATGGTTCCTTCTCCAAAATAGATCATATGCTATGCCACAAAACAAGTCTTAGTAAATACAAAAAAATAGATATACTACCCTGCATTCTATCTGACCATAATGGACTGAAACTAGAAATTAATAACAGCTTTAAAAAAAGAAGCCACTATAACACCTGGAGACTCAATAATTTGCTATTGAACAATGCAAATGGGTAACTGAAGACATCAGGGAAGAGATTAAAAAATTCTTGGAGGTAAATGAGAACTCAGATACAACATACCAAAATCTCTGGGACACTATGAAGGCAGTGCTAAGAGGAAAGTTCATTGCACTAAACTCATATATTTCATATATTCAAAGAGCTAAAAATCAGCAAATCAATGAGTTGATGCTACAACTAAAAGCCCTAGAAAAAGAAGAACAAAGCAACACCAAAAGAAGTAGAATACAGGAAATGATTAGAATTAGAGCTGAAATCAATGAAATTGAAACTCAAGAAACAATCCAAAAAACTGATAAAACAAAAAGCTGGTTCTTTGAAAAAATAAACAAAATTGACAAACCCTTAGCCACCCTAACAAAAAGAAGGAGAGAGAAAACCCAAATTACCAAAATTTGTGATGAAAAAGGAAACATCACTACAGACTCTGCTGAAATACAGAGGATAATCAGAAACTATTTTGAAAACTTA
Organism: Geosciurus inauris; assembly: GCA_004024805.1. NCBI lineage: Eukaryota > Metazoa > Chordata > Mammalia > Rodentia > Sciuridae > Geosciurus > Geosciurus inauris. Next base: position 72,761 of record PVHX01005936.1, read on the forward strand.
TATTCCAGTAAAATAGAAAACCCTGAAGACACCAACAAATTCCTAGACACATATGACCTACCCAAACTGAAGCAGGAGGTCATTCATGACTTAAACAGATCAATTACATGCAAGGAAATAGAAGAGGCCATCAAGAGCCTTCCAACCAAGAAAAGCCCTGGACCAGGTGGATTCTCAGCCGAGTTCTACAAGACCTACAAAGAAAAACTAACTCCAATACTCCTCAAATTATTCCATGAAATAGAAAGAGAAGGAAGCCTTCCAAACTCATTCTATGAGGCTAGTATCACCTTGATTCCAAAACCAGACAGAGACACATCAAAAAAGGAAAATTTCAGACCAATATCCCTGATGAATATAGATGCAAAAATTCTCAATAAAATTTTGGCAAATAGCATACAAAAGCACATTAAAAAAAAATAGTACACCATGATCAAGTGAGGTTCATTCCAGGGATGCAAGGTTGGTTCAACATATGGAAATCAATACACGTAATCCATCACATCAATAGACTTGAAGATAAGAATCACATGATTCTATCATTGACACAGAGAAAGCATTTGACAAAATACAGCACCCTTTCATGTTCAAAACACTAGAGAAACTAGGGATAGTAGAAACATACCTCAACATGGTTAAAGCAATATATGCTCAGCCAAAGGCCAACATCATCCTAACTGGAGAAAAATTCGAAGCATTACCTCTAAAAACAGGAACAAGACAGAGATGCCCTCTCTCATCACTCTTATTCAATATAGTCCTTGAAACTCTAGCCAGAGCAATCAGACAGACGAAAGAAGTAAAGGGATACGAATAAGAAAAGAAGAACTCAAACTATCATTATTTGCAGACGACATGATCCTATACTTAGAGGATCCGAAACATTCCACCAGAAAACTTCTAGTACTGATAAATGAATTCAGAAAAGTTGTAGGATATAAAATAAATATCCATAAATCAAATGCATTTCTATAAATCAGCAATGAGTCCTCTGAAAGAGAATTCAGTAAAACTACTCCATTTGCAATAGTCTCCAAAAAAATAAAATACTTGGGAATCAACCTAACAAGAGTGGTGAAAGACCTCTAGAGCAAAAGTTACAAGACACTAAAGAAAGAAATTGAAGAAGATCTTAGAAGATGGAAAGACCTCCCATGTTCCTGGATAGGCAGAATCAATATTATTAAAATGGCCATACTACCCAAAGCACTATACAGATTCAATGCAATCCCAATTAAAATCCCAGAGTCCTTTCTTATAGAAATAGAAAAGGCAATCATGAAATTCATTTGGAAAAACAAGAGACCCAGAATAGCCAAAGCTATCCTGAGCAAGAAGAGTGAAGCAGGAGGCATCACAATACCAGACCTTAAACTTTACTACAAAGCAATAGTAATAAAAACGGCATGGTACTGGCACCAAAATAGACATGTAGACCAATGGTACAGAATAGAAGACACAGAGAGTAATGCACATAAATACAACTATCTCATACTAGACAAAGGTGCCAAAACATTCATTGGAGAAAAGATAGCCTTTTCAACAAATGGTGCTGGGAAAACTGGAAATCCATTTGCAGTAAAATGAAACTTAACCCCTATCTCTCACCATGCACAAAACTCGACTCAAAGTGGGTCAAAGACCTAGGAATTAGACCAGAGACCCTGTGTCTAATTGAGGAGAAAGTAGGCCCAAATCTCCATCACGTTGGATTAGGCCCCAAATTCCTTAACAAGACTCCTATAGCACAAGAAATAAAAGCAAGAATCAATAAATAGGATGGACTTAAACTAAAAAGCTTCTTCTCAGCATAAGAAACTATCAATGAGGTGTACAGAGAGCCTACATTCTGGGAGCAAATTTTTGCCACACGCACATCAGATAGAGCACTGATCTCCAGGATATATAAAGAACTCAAAAAACTTAACACCAAAAAAAACCAAACAACCCAATCACTAAATGGGCTAAGGAGCTGAACAGAAACCTCTCAGAAGAAGATATACAATCAATAAATATATATATGAAGAAATGTTCATCATCTCTAGCCATTAGAGAAATGCAAATCAAAACTACACTCAGAGTTCATCTCACACCAGTCAGAATGGCAGCTATCCAAAATACCAGCAACAATAAGTGCTGGCGAGGATGTGGTGAAAAAGGTACACTCAAGCATTCCTGGTGGGACTGCAAATTGGTGCAACCAATCTGGAAAGCAGTTTGGAGATTTCTTAAAAAACTTGGAATGGAACTACCATTTGATCCAGCTATCCCACTCCTTGGCCTATACCCTAAAGATTTAAAAACAGTACACTACAATAAAGCAGTCATCTCAATGTTTATAGCAGCACAATTCACAATTGCAAAACTATGGAAGCAACCCAGATGTCCTTCAATAGATGAATGGATAAAGAAACCGTGGTACATATACACAATGGAATATTATTCAGCAATAAAAGAGAACAAAATTATGGCATTTGCAGGCAAATGGATTGAATTGGAGAACATTATGCTTAGTAAAGTAAGCCAATCCCAAAAAACCAAATGCCGAATGTTCTCTCTGATTAGTGGATGAGGATACATAAGGGGGGTGGGAACGGGAAACAGGAGAAATGCAGGAACTCTGGATGCGGCAGGGGGGAGGTGGGAGTAAGGAAAGGGGAATGGGTATAGTAATGATGATTGATTGAGATGGTCATTAATACCCTTGGTGCATGTACGAAGACACAAATGGTGTGACTATCTGGTTTGCAACCAGAGAAATGGAAAAACTGAGCTCTGATTATGTATTATGACTTGATACGCGTTTAAATAAAATAATTAAATTAAAAAAAGAAAAAAGGGGAAAAAAGCATTTTATACCATATATAATGCATTGTTATATAAAATATAATTAATATGATACACTAATATAATTAATATAATTGTTATTAGTAAAACAAGTGGTGAAACAAGCATTGTTCAGGAAATTAGGGACATAATTGCTATAGAAAATAAGCTAATTAGCAATCAGTAAAACACCATCATATCCATTGGGAAACCACCATTAGAGCCCACGTAGAAAAGTGAGTTATATTATGTTTAATTAATAAATGATATAGATGATGCTGTTTTAAACTTTAAAAATAAATACACATGTAGAAAATGAAGAAGATAAAATATCACACTCACCACATGTACCTGAGAGACCCACCTCAAGGTGTCCAAATCCAAGGGAGATGCTGAACTGTCACAATGCTAGCACAGTTAACTATGCCATGTTAAAACAGGGCCTGGAGGTTTGTGAAAGTTAGAGTTCTGATCCAAGAACATAGGCCTGCAAATCAGAAGTAGGAATAAAGGAAGATTGCATCCTGCGGGCAGGCAATATCCAACACCTAGGAGGGAGAAGCATAGTCATCACTTTATGTGGCAGCACAGAGATATCAAGACACAGTGCCAGTCTAATACAATAATTCTGTGGGTAATGAGGACACCACAAATTACACAAAGCTAGAATCCTATTTAATAATTTGTGTTTGAGAAGACATAAGATTAGAGAGCATATTTTATGCAAAAGTACATGAAAATAGGCACTCTCCAAAAATAGACTGGCACAGAAGCAGACACTTCTGTCGTTGAGCTCTGACTCTCCTCTCCTCTCTTAGTCTGGAGCATATGACCAAATTTCTCAAGAACAGGAGTCTCGGAATGTCATCTCTTCCTTCCCCTGCCTCATTCCTACTAAATTTCAGAGATGTGAATTATCATCCACCAGCAACACTTTTGAAATAGCATTAGTTTCAACATGGCTTTCTCGGGAGAGCTGCCATCAAGAACTGTGAAAGATCTGAGATTTTACATTATTGGCAGGCTAAGAAATTATCATGCCGTGGTTTTATGGGTGATGGCAGAAGATCCAGGACTCTTGGGTCATAGATGAAGGATAGTTTAAAACTCATAGCAGGACTAGTAGCCAGAGCATCAGCAGTTTTGCAGTAGTTCCATGAACCTCCAAATCCCATAGGATGACATGAAAGAGGCCAGATGATACCAACACATGCAGAAGGTTGCATTAGAAAACAAGAACCCTGAGTTAAGGGACTCAAAACTTCTATAAGGAGCAGTAAGCATGCCTGACCTTGGGTCGTCAAAGAGAGACTATCCCTATCGACTAGGGCTTTTCTGTCCATAAATATCCTTGAAAAGACAGCCTGAAACAAAGGGCAAGGAATGCCTTGCTCATAAGATGATAACTCTCTCAAAACTCAAGAGAGTTGTAAAGTGATATATCCCAAAAGCTGCTTAGAAAAATATGAAATCTGAAAAGTCTTTGGAAGCAAAAAATAATGCAGAGGCATATGAGTTATACTGTAGGTAAAGTCTCAAGTCATGATCAAACCAAACTATGATATCTGAGATACTTTAAATACTGTCCTGCCATAGTGATTGGAATCTAAATACCCTAGACAGAGAGGCCAACCAAAAACTTTAACGCCACCCAAATATAAACCCAGACAATAGAATGTAAGTTCTTTTTTATAACTGTCTGTATCCCCAAGTTACTAACACAGTGCTCACCAGATGTCCAGCAGATATTTACCAATGAACGAATGAACAACTCTAGTCTCATTACTTTACAAGTATATTGCCAGTAACATGACTTTTTTGGATGAATCCATGATAGTAGTATCTCTGATTAATTCATCAAGTATGTGAAATATAGCTTAAGAGTGCCACATTTCTGTATAGTTCTTTTGAGTTTAAAAAGAATGCTTTTTTGGGGAGGCCCTCCAAAGAAAACACTCTTTTTAAAGTAGTTATATCATAGTTACACTGTGATACATACATCAATACATGAACTTTTTTAAATTATGCATTTTATTTTCATTAACATAAATATTGCAAGTTCTCCATATATTTGTGGTGGTTATGAACAGATGGAACTAAGAGAGGAAAAGAAGTGAAAGAAGAAGATGGAAAAACTGTGCACAGTATTGTATTGCCTGTGTGAAATTGAAAAAATGAGCCATGGAAGTTATCTACAAGTAGAGAAGCTTTAAGTATATGCAGCTCTTCTATTAAGAAATGAAAGAGGTGACAAAAAGCCCAGAGTAAAAAGACGTTTCCCTAACCTGCATTCAGATGGCACTATCAGCACTGTACACACCCATGAATGTTAGGAATGGCCAAGTGCAGAGGAGAGGCAGTACTTGAGCCTTGGAATAGGCTGACTGGAGAGAAAGGGAAAACTCAGTTCACCTTTATTCAGAGTCAAACTATGATATTTTCACCTCAAATAATTCTCTTAGAAATAGTGAAGAGATAGCCAACTCACTGTTGAAATCAGTAAATACCAACTCAAGATTTACTGTTTGTGATTTATCACAGCTTCTCAAGAGCCAAACTGTAGGAATACTGTATAACAACTTAACAACTAAATCAAGAGCAAATGGAATGTGAGCATAGTGGAGCACACCTGTAATCCCAGAGATTTAGGAGACTGAGGCAGGAAGATTGCAGGTCTGAAGACAGACTTAGCAAGACCTTGTCTCAAAATTAAAAAAAAAAAAAGAACTGGGGATGTAGTTCAGTAAAGTACCCCTGAGTTAAAACCCCAGTACCAAAAAGTAATACTACTACTACTAATAATAATTCATGAGATGTTTCTTTATTGTGTTGTTTTGTCTTCTTGGGATTAATGATCAATAGATCTAAAATAATAAATATTTTAATGAGTGTCTTCTATCATTGTAGTCAAAAAATGTTTCTGCATTTCAACATTGTCAATCTTTTTTAAAATTTTATTTATTCTACTTAGGTATACATGAAAGCAGAATGCATTTTGATTCATGAACAGTGTCAATTTTAAAGACCTAATATTTAAATTGACTTAATTTTATGAAGAGTGGCTTTAGATAGGTAGTTTGGGCAATACAATTTTAAAAAGGACAATAAAGGCATATTTCTCTCTCTCTCTCACACACACACACACACACACACAAACACATACACAAAAAATCACACAGTGAGAGAAAGAGTACACTAAACATATAAATATACCCTAACATGCACAGTGATATATGCCCAATTTTCTTTTCTGAAAAAAAAAATAATAAAAATCTGTTTATAGTGGCTTCTTTTAGGGATGAATATTTAATAGAAAGGAAAACTTTTCTTTGCAGTATATGCCTTTTTTAATCTTTGCATTTTTTATCTTTCCTTTTTTATAACTGCTTCAAAAATTTATAATTTATCATAAAATAAAATTTTCCTCCTTAACCATTTTTTTCAGATCTAGGGTAGGCATGTGCTCTACTGCTGAGCTATGTCTCTAGTTCCTGCCATCTTAACCATTTTGAAGTGTAAAGTTCAGTGTATTATTAAATACATTCAGAATGTTGTACAACCATCACCACCATTCATCTCTGTATTCTTTTCATCTTGTAAAACTGAAACTATGTACTTATTAAATGAACAATAATTCCCCATTCTCCCTCAGCTTCTGAAAACTAACATTCTACTTTCTGTCTCCATGAATCTTTTACAGTGCTGAGAATTGAACCCCGGGCCTTACATTTGATAGGCAAAAACCCTACCACTGAGATACATCCCTGGCCCTCTGTCTCTGTGATTCTGATTACTCTATCTCAAACAAATGAATTATACCATCATTTTTTGTGACTGGATTATTTCACTTTACATAATATCTTTGAAGTTTCACTCATATGAATCTTGTGAATTTTTCATTTTTAAGGTTGAATAATACTCCATTGTGAGTATATATCATATTTTACTTATCCATACATCTTTGGGCATTGGGATTACTTTCATATTTTAGTTATTGTGAATAATGCTGCTATGAATATGAGTTTACAAATATCTCTTTGAGATACTGCTTTTAATTCTTTTGAGTATACACTCATAAGTGGAAATTCTGCATCGTATGATTATTATACTTTTTAATGTTTTAAGGAATTGCCACACTGTTTTCTACAGCTTCTGTACCATTTTACATTCCTACCAACAGTGCACAAGGCTTCCAATTTCTCCATAGCCTTTCCAACACTTGTTATTTTCTCTATTTTTGATAATAGCCCTCCTAATTGGTGTTAGATGGTATTTATCTGTAGATTTGATTTGAGTTTCTCTAATGATAATTGATGTTAAACATCTTTTCATATACTCATTGGACATTTTTGTATCTTCTTTGGAGAAATGTATACTTACATTTTTAATCTAATTATTTTTTTAGTTTTGAATTTTACAAATTCTCTGTATATTTTCAAAATCAATCTCTTACCAAATATGTAATTTGAAAATATTTTCTCACCTTCTGTGGGTTGCCTTTTTACTTTATTGATAATCTTTTTTATTTGCTTGCTTGTTGTTAGTACAGGGGATTGAACCTAGAGGTGCTCTACCACTGATATACACCCACAGTGCTTTTTATTTTTTGAAACAGGGTCTTGCTGAATTGTTGAGGTTGACCTCAAACTTGTGGTCCTCTTGCCTCAGATTTCCAAGTAGCTAGTATCTGCGATTACAGGCATGTGCCCTATGCCCAGCTTTGATAGTGTGTTTTGACACACAAATTTTAATTTTCATGAAACCCAATGTGCCTGTCTTTTCTTTTGTTGCTTGTGCTTTTGATGTATATCCAAGATATCATTGCCAAATCCCATGCCATAAAGCTTGTGCCCTGTGTTCATCTGAGAGTATTTAGTTTGGTTTAAGTCTTTGCTCTACTTTGAGTTGATTTTTGAACATATTGTCAGGTTAGAGTCCAACTTTCTTATTTTTCACATGAATATCCAGTTTTCTTAACACTGTTAGTTTAAAAAAATTGTCCTTTTCTTGTTAATAGACTTGGCACCCTTGTCAAAAATCATTTGACCATTTTTATGAAGGTTTATTTCTAGGCTTTTTATTCTGTTCCATTGATCTGTGCATCTGTCTTTTTGCTAATATCACACTCTTTCTAAAAATGTGTAGTAAGTTTTGAAAAGAGGAAATGTTAGTCCTCTAGCTTTGTTGTTTTTCAAGGTTGTCTAGGATATTCAGGGCCCTATGATATTCCAAAAGAATTTTAAGATTTGCTATTCTATTTCCATTAACAACAACAACAATAACAATAACAAAGCATGTCATTCAGATTTTCATAGGAACTGCATTGAATCTGTTATTTGCTTTGAATATATTTGATAACAACATTGTCTTCCAATCCTTGAACAGTGATATGTTTCTATTTATATATGTTTTCTTTAATTTTTTTAGTAATATTTTGTAATTTTCATCATGCAATTCTCACTTCCTTGATTAAGTTAAATTCTAAAGACATTTTGTTCTCTATGATGTTATTGTAAATGGAATTATTTTCTTAATTTTATTTTCTGATTGTTCATTGCTATTGTATAGAGATACAACTTATTTTTTAATGTGTTGACTTTGTATCTTTCTACTTTGCTGAATTCAATTATTATTTTTAACATTTTTTTGTGGAGTACTTTAGGTTTTTCTACCTACGAGATCACATTATCTGTAAACAGAGATAATTTTAATTCTTCCTTCCCAATGTAGACTCCTTTAATTCCTTTTTCTTGCCTAATTGCTCTGGCTAGTACTTACAATACCAGCTTGAATAGAAGTGGTAAAAGTAGTCATCCTCATCTTGATCTGGATCTTAGAGGAAAAGCTTTCAACTTTTCACTATTGAGTCTGATGTTCACTGTGGGTTTTTCATATAAGTTTTATTATGTTGAAATATGCTTCGTTTCCTAGTTTGTTTAGTGATTATCATGAAAGAGTGTGAAATTCTGTTAATGTAGTATGTGCATTAAATTGATTAATTTTTGTAAGTTGAACTGCTCTTGCATTCCAAGAGTAAATATCATTTAGCACTTAGACATTAAGTACAGTTTTTTTAATATGCTGCTGAATTTGGTTTGTTTGCATTTTGTCAAGGACTTTTGCATGAATGTTATGGGGAAATTGGTCTGTAATTTTCTGGTAGTGTCTTAGTCTGGCTTTGGTATCAGGATAATGCTGGCCTCATAGAAGAAGCAAGGAAGTTTTCCTTTCTCTTCAATTTTTTGGAAAAGTTGGCATAATTGGTGTTAGTTCTTCAAGTATTTGGTAGAACTCTCCAATTAAACCATTAGGTCCAAGACTTTTCTTTGTTAGAAGTAGTTTGATTGCTAATTAAATCTCCTTAGTAGTTACAAATCTATTTGGAGTTTCTTTTCTTTTCTCCCTTTCCAAATTTTTAAATTGGTGCATTATAGTTGTACGTAATGATTTGTTGTTACATATCTGTACATGCACACCATATAATATAATTGGGTCAATGTCACTTCCTAGAACTTCCATCTTCTACTTAGGCTTTCTATTTCTTCATGATTTCATCTTGGAAAGATTTTTATGTTTCTAGGAATTTCTCCATTTCAGTAGTTTATCCATTTGTTGACATACAATTGTTCATAGGACTTTCTGTAATCTTTTGATTTAGTATAATCAATAGTAATATTCTGATTTTAGTGACTTGAGTAGTTCTCCTTCTCCTCCTTGTCCTCTTCTTCCTCTTCCTCTTCCTTTATCATCTAGATTAGGTTTGTCTATTTTGTTGTTCTTTTCAAAGAAACAACTTTTGGTTTTATTGGTTTTCTCTATTCTTTATTTCATTGATCTCTGTTCTAATCTCCAATATTTCATTTCATTAGCTTTAGGCTAATTTATTCTTCTTTTTCTAGTACCTTAAATTGGAAAGTTAGTTTTTGGCTTGAGATCATTCTTGTTTTTTAATGTGTTTATAGCTATAAACTGATTTTGCTATGTTTTATATATTTTGGGATGTTATGTTTTATTTTCATTTTTCATTAAGTATTTTCTAATTTATATTTTGATTTCTTCTTTGATCCATTGGGTAGTTCAGATTATGTTTAGTTTCTATAAATTTATAAAATTTTATAGTTTTATATCTGTTGCTGGTTTCTAACTTCATCCCATTGTGGTCACGGAAGTGTTTTATATATCTTTTAAAAATCCATTGATATTTAATACGGCTTAACATGTGGTCTCTCCTGGAAAATGTCTCATGTGCACCTGATAAAAGTGTGAATACCATTGGTAGATATAGTGTTCTATACATATCGGTTAATCTGTTTGGATTGTGTTGTTTAAATTTTCTGTTTCTTAATTATCTTATAATTGTCCTATCCTTTTTTGAGAGTGGAAATAGAAATCTACCACTTTCATAGTATAACTGTATATTGTTCCTTTTAATTTTGTTGTGTTTGCTTCATATATTTCAATAGTTTGTTATTAGGTGTATAATTATTTATAATTATTATATCTTTTTATTTATTGAAACATATTACTATATAATGACCTTCTATGTCTCCCATATAACTGATTTTTATATGTACTATTTTCTTTTTTGCTAATAGAGTATCTGAGTGGTGAAATACAGGCCATTTTTCTTCATACATTTCAATTAAAAAATAAAAAATAAAATTTTATGAAAATTCAAACTAGACTGTAGCACTGAAAAAAAAGACACTATGTACTTTCCAACCATACTTTCTTAACAAAATATCTATTTATTATTTTGTACAATGAGTTATTTGTCTTTATTCGCATCCTCCTAATTTTACATGTGTTTGGGAGTACCAGCAATGCTATAGCCTGGTTATAATTCTATGGTTTTCCTATATTCCATGTCCTCAATCATCTTTCTACTACTCAATCCTCAGAGCATATCCAAATAAAATATCAAATCTACAAGGACTTTTTTTTCTCTCTTCTTAAAAAAGGAAGAGTTGAATGATGATATACTCTCTTTGACATGAGCATTATTACTAAAAATATAAAGTTGATATATTCAGTTATTACAGCATGAATAGGCAATTTTTAAAAATCCTAATTCAAGTTATTCAGAGACATTGTCCCCAAAAAGTCTTACCTGGGTTACAAAGTTTATGAACACATTACACTTTAACTCTGAAGGAAATAAATTTAAAACTATAGGTTTGTATAGGTAGGTACTTAGTAGTTTTTTTCACTAGAGCGAAACATGAAAAACAAATATCTCTGGTAATATACCTGTCATAGATTAGGCTGTTTAGAAGCAGATGATGAAATGAAGTATGGTATGCCAGATATTGATTAGGAATCCACATGTGTGAAAGTGAGAAGAAATCAGGATTGGCCAAAAATAGGTCAAACTGAGGTTCATGCCTACAAAGCTTTGGGCAAACTCATGGGAAACTGAAGTGTGCAGGACATAAGTGGTCCAGGGCAACTGACTGGCTGGGACTTTATATCCTTGGTGCACTCAGTCACTAGATTTGAGCTGTCCCCAGAAGGATTTATTCTTATGTGATGGATGCAGCTTTCTGCATTTGGGGCAATTCATACCGGGTTCAGAGGCTCCTGATAGCACTCCCAGAAGATGGGCAATGGGTCCTTCCTTAAATAACAATGTGAGCAGTGCTTCTCCATGTCCACCAGAGTATGCCATGCAAAACCATATATCTTCTACACAAGATTCACAAGTATTCCCATGGGTTACTGACCCTGGAAGTCCATCTGGGTTATGGGACAGAGACTTCCACTTGACTCCAATTCTCTAGTGAGTCACACAGGTCAAATGATTGTCATGGATGTTTTATAGTAAGAAGGTAAATAGGAATGACAAGGATTGTATAATATAGTATAATAAAGTGTCATTCACATACATTAGCACTTTAACTCTAATGACAAATTTAAATTCTTTTTATTATCTGTTTTGAAAAGTGAGAAACTAGAAGGTCAAGGTCAAGTGATTTGCTGTGTTTGAACACAGGTAATTAGAAGCTGAGTTGTGATCCTCTGATTACCAATCTCACCATTATAGAGAAAATGTATCATGGCTGAAAGAGCATGTGATTTGGATTCAGATAACTCTGGTTCAATCCCAGAATTTCCATTTTTAGCTGTGTGAGCTTGGGCAACTTTGGTTAAACTCTGTGAGGCTCAATTCCTCATACATAAAGTAATAATTAACTCTCTGCTCCTTAGAGTCATTAATTGTATTAATATACACCAAGTATGGAAAGTCATTTAATCAATTAAAGTTATTTTTAAATACCTCTTGAAATTACATTTCATTTGTTTTTATGAACTGACTGAACACTAACCATCAGTACTACCACCAGAAAAGGTTCCCTCTTAAAGTTATGAACTGGAATCATTTAGAAACAGGTGATAAACGTGGTAAACGTGTCTTTTGGTTCTAAATGTAGTTAAGTCACAAGGTTAAAATAATATCTACTTTAAGCAATGGTACCACTTATTTTTAAAACATTCCTGATACTGGAGAAGTCTTCAGTAAATTAATCTTTTGACCATATATTTCTACTGACAGAGGTTTGATTTTCAGCTTTGAGAGTAAATGCAATACATATAAGTTAGCTTGTTATAAAACAAGTTGAATCCTATGGCACCAACAAGACTCCAATAAGGAGAATGATTATTAAAGGGCAGGGCACCCTGAACAGAAACTTTGCCTTATGGAAGCATACATGATACATTAGAGAAGTAGCTGACTCTATAGAACTAAAGTCTCTCTCTTGATTTAGTAAATACAGGAATTCTAGAGTCAGCTGATGAAAAAGTCATGCAACCTTGAACAAGTTAGACATTCTCTCTTGGCCTCAGTGTCATTTTTTAAATAAATATTTAGTAGTTGAGATTAGAATTTCTATGACCATAACCAGATTCAAAATTCTAAGAGTCTATAAATTCCCTGAAAAATATATCTACAGTCGGTGGGACAAGAAAGAAAATCACTTGAGTCAATCAGAAATTAATGAATCCCAAGAAAGCCCAGGTTCCTCTGCAACAACCCCTTCCACACAAAGCCTCTGACATTTGTAATTAATATTTGTAAATTTTTTGTAATTTTTTGCATGACTACTGAATTGTGTTTGAACCCACCTTCAGAATGGCCTTCAGATACTTCCATCGAACCTTGTCAGTATTTGAAGCAATAAGAATAAGAATAAGAATAAGAATAAGAATAAGCAATAAGCAATAAGAATAAGAATACTGAGCCACGTGGACCTGTTTTGGAACAGATCGAGCCTGTAGATAAAACTACCAACCTACAAGAAACACCAAGTAGAGGAACATGTTAAATGATACCAAGGGGATCTGGTCAATAAAGTGCAAATGAGAGAAACTGTGTAAAAGTTTCTACAACAATTAAAAAAGGAGAGACAGAAAGAGAGAGTTAGATGTAACAAAGAAGTCTTTTGATTAAAATTATTTGAGAAAAATATTACCAATTGCAGTTGGAAATGCTTCAATCTTGACTTGAATAAATGAACTTTTAAAAATAAGCATTTATGGAAAAAATTGTGGAAACTTGAGAAGTGATTGAACAGTTAGTGATATTTAAAACTTATTAATTTCTTAGTTGACATAATGTTATATTATGAAAAAGAATTATCTTTGGAGATCTCTGCTGAAATATTTATGGATTCCATAGGATATCAAAGATTTGCTTCCATGAAATATCTGATATTATAGTTTTAATCCATAAATATTGGAGAAGAAAGAGTAAAATATTGATGAAAGGAAATTAAAACTGGACATTAGTGGATAATTTATCAATTTGAGCAATACTATACTTTTTTAAAGTTAAAACACATGCACATGCACACATACACACACACATGCAGAGATTCTGCTTATGGGGAGAAGGGAATCCTACTGATAAGACAAGCAAGGCATGCATCTAGAATTGTCTTTACTTAGAAATCTCTTGCTGTCACTGTAAGTTGAAGAGTAATTCCTATTAACCACAAAATTCCCATGAAATTGAGATGACTTCACAACCTTCCATGGAAAACATCTTGAGTGTTACAGGGATCTCATGACATAAGAACCAAAGTTGAACTTCATTGCAGCAGGAGCTTTTGTAAAAACTTCTTTATCTCATGATAATTCTGTTATGAAGAAACTTGCACAAATTTCCCTTTCACTGTGTTGATCCAGGGTCTTCAGGTAGAGCAGAGAAGTTCTCAACCCTTTGTAGCATTTGTATCCAGGACAGGACATTTTATATACATTAAAAAGTAGGAAAGCTTTATATTTGAAAACCTTTCTGTTCTGATGAAGCAAGTGTCCTGCACAGAGGAGACAAGTCACTGTCTTCACAGGGACAGTTAGTAATGTCTGTGGAGGGAGGAGAGAAAGAGAGAAATTATAGCCACAATTAATTTTTTTAAAATTTCACATCCATCTTTATACAAGGTCTTCAAATTATCTCACTGATGACAGTAATCAAAAATAGAGAATGGAAATACACCATGCCAAGGCATGTGCCCTCCCCCCACATACACATAATGCAGGAGTGATAGCTGATGGACCGTGATGGTTCTTTCCAGCCCCAATTATGATTGATAGCATTCCATTACCTTTATGCTTATTTTAAAATCCCCTTGACACAGATTGATTAAAGGCATGGACCTCTATGAACCTATGAAAAATTTATGGATTTTGAAAGAGCTTTAACGTGTACTATTTAAGCACAAATCATTTCCTGGCTGTCACTGTTTTTCCCACAATCTCTCTTATGTTGGTAATATATGTTTAATAATCAAAAACTGATGCTAGGGATTAAAGCATCAAGATGTTACAGAATAAAGCGACAACAACAACAAAGAAGAAATTAGATTTGTATGATTTTAACTATTCTTTAATCTGCTTCTGGGCAACAAAAGTGATTTGTGTCAGCCGTTATTGCATTAAACTTTAATTTTCTTCCACCAGCACAGGATTATATAAAGGAGTATTGGATTGCACTCAGCATGGATTAGCGGAGCACTGTCTCTGCTGCCAAGGAGAAAATGGATTTCCTTCTTTCTTTGATTTATATTTTTATTGCTGTTTTTCCCCTCCTTCTAATTCCCATTACCCTTCTGTTTGCCAGCTCTGAGATACCCTGTAGGAGCAGCAGCAAGGCAGGCAGCATTATTGGCTTATTGCATATATTTATGTTCCAAGGCTTTTCAGTCATCTATGTCAGAGGAATAAAGTAGCCTCCAGCCATGGAGGTTGCATGCCAATTTTAAACTATAAATTTTTTTTTTTTAAATTAAGGTAAAAAGTCACCTTTTGCTTGCTGAAAAATCAGTGAAACCACCTCGGTTTGACCTCACTTCTAATGTCCCAGCTGTATCTCACAACAGATGGAAAAAACCTCAGTGGGGTAGATACAAAATAAAAATCCCAGAGCTATCGTTTGCACACAAGAAGGTATGTGCAGCAGGGCCCCTGAGATTCAGAAGGGAAAAGAAGCCCTCTGGCTTTACCCTTTGGGTCTTTGGAATACCAGTTATTTCTGGAAACAAGAGCAAATAAACTCCCTCCAGTCAAGGAATACAGGGCCAATAGTTGGCACTGTGTGTAAAGCCTAGAGGGGATGCTAAGGACATGGCTCCAAGACTGTGATGGAGAAAATGATTGAACCAAGTAGAGGACAGCAGACTAACAGTGGCAAGTAAACAGGAACAATGGTGCACTCTGTTGGTCTGCAAAGATCCCTGGATTTCTGAAGAAGAAAATAAGCCCGCCAGATTTCAGTTTGAATTTTGGTTCTCACAGACTTCTTGAGAACACAGTAATGAATTCCTGAGTTTCAGAAGAGTGGCTATTAGGGAGCCACTCCACAGCAGATGTTACTTAGCAATACTTGCAAGGAATCCAAGTGGCCAAATGAGGGTCTGACTCTTCTGACAGTTGAGTAGTTACTGCACTGGGAGGCTGGAATTGATTCCCAAAGGAAGCACAGTTGGCTGGCCGAAGCCAAAGAAACTTGTCTGAGAGTAAGAGAACCATTGTAAAGAGCGGGATGAAGATTAAGACAGTCATTGGAGGGCCATTCAAACAAAAGATCAAGACCTCATTAATGGAGTAGAGGTTTCCACAGAACTGAAAGAACAGGAAACATTGCTCATGAATTCATCCTCTTGTATCTTTTGATTATGCATGTATTCAAAAGTTGGAACTATACAAGTGCGGTTACATCTGAACCATGTCCATTCACCTTTTAGTACATCTATTCATTACTAAATAATGTAGAATGTGTTTTTAGAATAGAGAGCCACTTTTTACTGTCACTCATCCAATATTTCAGTGTATTTGCAAACCACACACAATATTATGCAATAAAAAAGGAAATATTCGGAAGTCTCACTCCAATGTTATACAGTATTTGGCTCAGATATTCAGTAAATGTTTATTCCATTCTCCTTCAGCGTGAGAATACTATATGACATGCCACAAACATGCAGTTAAACCACTTTTAAAATACACTGTTTTGATTTTTGATTAATTATAACATCTTAAAGCAATTCTATGCCATCCCAAATCTCTAGCCAATTCCAAGCTATATTGAACAAACTTTTATTTTGAGGTACTTCTTGGAAAGACTAAATTTGGTTCCATTGTTCCTGTCTCTTCTAATGGAATTCTGGACAGTGCACCTTTTTTTTTTTTTTTTTGCTCAGAATGTTGACTTTAAAGGTGCTCTTTGTGTATAGAATGCTGCTGGAACTTTTTTAAGGGATTCTCCAGGCCTTGCCATGTACATAAGGCTGAGGAAACAGATCAGAGTCACCAACAATGAGGATCTCTCTTGGTAATATGAGACTTCTCTGTATGTAGCTTGCTTTGGAGACTAGCAAGGGATGAAAACATCCCTAAGGTTTAACAAAAATCTACAATATCTCAGGAAAAAATAGATCACATGTGGAAAACAACAGTTTAAAAATATAAAAGTTAAAGAAAAATTTTCTCCACTAAATATATTATAGTGGAGTAGATTCATCATGGCTTTTATATCTTATTCCTTAAGCATAAATTAAAAATAAAGTTTGTCTTCTCTCCACCAAGTTCAGCAAGCTCTGTCTGGTCTGATATATAGTGTTGTCATGGTCCATTTGTTCTCTTTTAAAAAAACAAAATCCTTCAACAAGACTCTCTCATAAGTTTAATTACTCTGATATAAATAATGAAAACTTTTAAGTATTACTTCAGTACCTCACATTTTTGGCTGTATTAATGAGATAAAACTTCTTAGGACCTCCTATAGTTTGCCTTTTTTGACTAAGCATCCAGCTACACTTAGATAAATTTATGTACATCAAGATCACATTAAAAACACTGGAAATTTTATGGCTACATTTATAGTAAATTAATCAAATGTATTTCAATATGTAGCTTTTTAAAAATTCTATGTGGAAAATAATTAAATAAATTATTTGCATTTGTCACATTTGTGTTGCAAATATGCTATGTGAGAAATTTTCCCCAAAACTTTGTGTGTTTTTCTTCTAACGTCCAATATGTGCCATTTTTTCATACTAATTCTATTCACCAAGTATACAACAATTCAGTTTTGACATAAACTTTCAGAGTTAACACAGACTCCACAGGTTAAAGGCTTGGTCCCATAAGACTGTCTTTATTTCAAATACCATTCACAAGTGGGATAGTTAGCTGCTCCCATTTCTTCCCAATACACTAAAAATTCAGGAATTCCCATGATCCCCCCTCAGGTTTGATGATTTGCTACAACCACTTACAGAAATAAGGAAAGTGTTTTACTTACAATTACCTGTCTATAATAAAGGATGCTACAGAAGAATAATAAATGGATAGATGCATATGGTAAAGAATTGGGCCATGCGCAGTGGTGCATGCCTATAATCCCAGTGGATCGGGAGACTAAGACAGGAGGACTGTGGGTTCAAAGCCAGCCTCAGCAACAGTTAGGCACTAAGCAACTCAGTGAGACCCTATTTCTACATAAAATACAAAATAAGGCTGGGGATGTGGCTCAGTGGTTGAGTACCCCTGAGTTTAATCCCCGGTACCCAAGGTCAAAAAAGAATTAAGAGAGGGGATGGACATGCAGAGCTTGTATGTCCTCTCTGGGGCACTACTCTCCCAGCATGTGAATGTGTTCATCAACCCAGAAGCTCTCTGAACCAGACTGATGAAGAGTTTTTATAGAGGTTTAATTATGAAGGCATGATTCATTAAATCACTGGGTATTGATGATTGATGATCAGTTTCCAGACCCACTCTCTCTCCCCAGAGACTGGTAAGTGGGGCTGAAATTTCTAATCTTTTAATTATATGGTTGTTTTTTCTGGTGACCAACCATCATCTTAAAGCTCTCTAGGTCCTCCTCTCATCATGTGACATATCATTAAAATACAAAATACCATAATTCTAATTGTCTTAGGAGCTCTCTGCTAAGTACTAAGGACAAAGCCTAGATTTTTTTGTTTTGTTTTTAATTATACTACATAGTGGTTTCCAAGACAGACATTATTTTGTCTGTTGTCAATCTTTCTTCGTGTGGATCAGGTCTCTGCTGAGCTTAGTTGGATCACCTGAGCTTCGCCCAAGTTGTGGTTTGGGTTGAGGTATACTTGATGTACATTCATGTGTCACTTAACAATAGGGATACATTCTGTCTAAAATGCATTATTAGGCAGTTTGTTATGGTGCAAATATCCTAGAAGAGTGTAGTTAGACAAACTAAGTTGGCTACAATATCACTAACTGATGGGACCTCCATTGAGACCCAGGGCTGGTTCTTTTCATTTGGGGCTCAGCAATTACCCAGTATGCTTCTATCACAGTGAATGGTCAAAGAATAAGAGAGGTATACCAAAAAGTGCAATGATTCTTTAGACTTTATATTAGAAGTGATATTTCATCTTTTCTACTCACATTCAACTGGCCAAAGCAACTCACATGGTCAGACACAAAGATGTCAGATCAAGGAAGTAAACTTTACCCATATGACATTAGTTGGGTGAAGAAGGGGAGGATATAAATAAATATTAACAAATAATTCAATACACTATAAGTCTGCATATTTTTTCTTCTTAAACAGCATCACGAAATGTTTGGCTATGTTCCAGTCAGCCCATGGGCCATAGTTTGCTGACTCTCATAATGCAATGCGGTCTGCCCTCTTGTCACAATTTTCCCTCTCCGATGCAAATCAATGATACCCCAAGTCACATTAAGTCAGAATCAAAGTCTAGAATCTCATGGATCGATATCAGATCAAAATGAGGCAGCTTATAAAGAACTTATGAATCAAGATGGCAAGTCAACTGCTCTACATGTACATGATGATAAAAAGAAGAAGGTTAACTGTGATGAATATCCATGTAGAGAAGAACTAGAGGTACATAGGAGTTACCAATATCCCACTGAGGGTAGTAATGTGCCCTGATCAGGCCTCACATAAAATTCCTAGGAGTAACTCCCTGGTCTATTGCCCATCACAGTTCTTAAATCCACCCTGTTCATCTCTCTCTTTCGTCATCGTTGACCACATCTGCAAAGAGAGCATCAGAGAATCTGTCTTAGGACACAGAGCCCTCAGACTGTTTCCTTCTTGTATAAAGTTCTCTTTCATTATTCATTCTTAAATCCAGGCTAATGTGCTTTTGCCTTTTTTTTCCCTAATCTGCATGTTTGATCCAATTATTCCTGGTTGCCAAAAGTCACATCCACCGGTTCCTCAATGTAGAACTATTGGAAGATTCTTTGCCAATATTTTTCTCCAGTGGGATTCAATTCTTAGTCTCCATCATAGGTGTCACCCTAACTTAATGATGAGCTTCCTTTTAAGTCATTTAGAGTTATTAACCAAAAATATGACAGTCACACTGATGTTTTGATCTTTGCATTAAGGCTGTGTGTTTTAAAATTGAGCCCCCAATTTATCTTTTGTCATGAAGCTAAGTCCTAGAAACCCTTTAAAACTCAAAATATTTCTTAATTCTATCCTCAAATGATGGATATGAATGTTTCTATCTTCCATTTTTTTGTGTGGGGGGGTAGTGTACCAGAGATTGAACTCGGGCATTTGACCACTAAGGGACATCCCCAGCCCTATTTTGTGTTTTATTTAGAGACAGGGTCTCACTGAGTTGCTTAGCTCCTCACCATTCCTGAGAGGTTGGCTTTGAACTCACAATCCTCCTGCCTCAGCCTCCCAAGCCACCGGGATTGAAGGTCTGTACCATTGCACCCAGGTGAGAGTTTCATTTTGAAGCTTAAAAATTCTACAACTTCTGAGCATTCCATACTCTCTTAGTTTTAACAAGTTTTTCTGTGTTCCTCTCTTTCTTAAGGAATGATGCCAAATGAAACTATTGACAATTAGCCCCCATCAACAATTTTCCTCAAAAATTCCATGCCCAATTCCACAGTCCACAAGGACAGAGTTTTATCAAGTGTTTTGCTCCAAATGACCTGGGTTGCCATATATAGGCTACTTAAAACTGTTTTCCTGCCATCGACTATCTCATTTACAAGCCAATACCATATATTTTAGGTTGTTGTCATGGCTGCAACCAATTACTATTGCCAATTTTTAAAAAAGATTTTGCTGCAATAATGGTACTTTCTAAACATTCCTGGAACTTAGCAGTTTATGATAACAAACATTTATATCTTGCTGAATATACAAAACTAAGGGGCTTTATTACTAGTAGAGCTGCACTACAAGAAAATGCCAAAAAGAGTCCTTCAGGTTAAAATGTAAGGACATTAGATAACTCCATGAAGAAATGCAAACTCCAGGAAAGAAAAATTCATAAGTGAATACAATAACAACCACCAAAAAATCAAACACAATAGTACTGTATTTTTGGATTATGATTTTTCTTTCTGTTTTCTATATAGCAAAAGATAAAAGCATAACACAGCAATTATACAGTTCTGTTAATGAGCATACAGGTATACAGGTATAATTTGTGCTAATAACAACATAAATGGTAGGGAAATGCAGCTGTGTAGAATCAGACATTTTAAATGTTACTGAAGTAAAGTTGATACCAGCTCAAGATAGATTGTTATAAATTTAGGAGGCTAATTTTAATCCTGATGGTAATCATTAAAAATATAATAAATATATAGAAAAGAAAAAGAGGAATCAATATACTACTTGAGTAAAAAGTTCATCAATCACAAAAATAGGTAGTATTGGAAGAACTGAAGAACAAAAATTTGTAATACATATAAAAACAGAGTGAAAAGGCAGAAGTCTTTCCTCATCAGCAATTACTTTAAATGTAAATGGATTAAATTCACCTGTTAAAAGACAGAGGCTGATAGAATGACTTAAGAGGAATGTCCCACCTATATGTTGTCTAGAAGATACTCAAGTTTTATTCATGTTAAAATGGTTTTAAGGTGAAAGGATGGGGGGAAAAGATACTAAGTGGAAGAACTAACCAAAAGACAGCTGAGATGTCTATATTAATAACAGCTTTTGGGGGAGCGTACTGGAGATTGAACTCAGAGGCACTCAACAACTAAGCCACATTTCCAGTCATGGGATAATAACAGATTTTAATTAAAAAATTATTATAGAAGATTAGAAAGTCAACATTTATTCATAAAAGTATCAATGCATGAAAAAGATATAAAAATTACCAAAGTACATACTAAACTGTAGAAGATTAAAATATATGAAGCAAACATTGATAGATTGCAAATTCAATACATATGAGATTCAGATTTACACCTACTAGAAAGGTTGTAAATTTTTTGGTTTATTTAAGGAAAGTGAAAGTATTGATAAGGATATGAAGAAATTGAACTCATATTACATTGCCGATGGAATTATAAAATGGTTCAGCTTCTGTGGAAAACAATTTGAGGATTTTTCAAGAAGTTAAACAGAATTGCTATATGACCCAGCATTTCTATTTTAACATGTACCTCAAAGAACTGAAAACAAAAACTCAAATATTTGTATGTAAATATTTATTCACAATATCCAAAAGATAAAAATAACTCAAATGTTCATCAGTGAATGAGTTAATAAACAAATTACAGTGTACACATATAATGGAATATTATTCAGCCATAAAAAGGAATGGAATACTGACAGCATCCACAATGTGGCTGAACCTAAAAAAAAAAAAGAAAGAAAGAAAGAAAAAGCACTATACTAAGACTATACTAAGTAAAAGAGATGAACACAAATGATGAAGTATTAAATAATTCCATGAACATGAAATAACCAGATCAGGCAATTTAATAGAGATGTGAAGCAGATAAAGCAGTGGGGGTTATGCATAGTCACAGATTAGTAGTACTGAGTTCTCTCTTAAGGTGATGAAAAATATTTTGGAACTGGATGGAGCTTGTGGTTGGGTGGCATTAGGAATGTACCAAATGTCACATACTGAAATAATTATTCACTTTAAAATGCTTAATTTTGTTATGCAATTTCCTGTCAGTTTTTTTAAAATATTCAAAACCAAAGAGAAACAGATATCTGATGCAACACAAGTGTATTCCCAGGTATTTATTCAACAGAATTGGGTATATATAGATGGTCACAAACACTTACATATGAATGTTTATAGAAGCTCTATTGATTATATTACAAAACTGACAATAAGCCAAATGTCCATCAACAAACTCTCATATAAAAATACAATGGGAAATTACTCCACAATGAAACGAGACAAACCACTGCTACATACAACATGGATGGACCTCAAAATCATTTTTTTTGTGTGTGAAATAATCCAAATCAAAAAGACTACATATGGTATAAATCCATTTAGGTAAAATTACAGAAAGGGCAAAACTGCAATGACAGAACTCTCTCTGTTATTGGAAGCTAAGCTGATGGGACAGGATGAACTGAAAAGGAGAATAAGAACTCCTTGGGATAATACACCTATTCCCTATCTTGACTTTAGTGATGGTAACATGACCATATGCATTTGCTAAAATCCATTGAAATTGATATACTTAAAATTAGTTAATTTATTGTATGTAAAGATACCTGAATAAAGTTAATTCGTAAAAGAAGGAGGAAAAAGTCTTTGTGTTAAACTTTCTTTGTGGTTGGTTTTTTAAAATGTACAGTCAAAGCTTTATTTAGATGTGAAATAGGAAAGTTGTTCCAATTATGGCCTTAGAGATTGCCTACAATTGAGGGAAATCTTTTACCCTCTTTACCCAGGTGCTAAAGGGGAGTATTAAGATGAATATGTCTCTTGTGCCAACCGAAGATTGAACCAAACAATATATTCAACCATATGTTCTCATCTCAGCCTGACCATCTGCTGGCTGTATGCTTAAATATATCATCTAGTTCACTGATTCCTGTTTGAAGGAAAACTACAGGGTAAAAAAAAGACATATCTTGTAAAATAGTTAGCTAATAGTTATGTTGAAAGAACCCAAGCACCCTATCTTCTAAGAATAAACCTTGCATCTTGGGAGTTCCACTCAAGGTATCAGTGCAGCTCTGAGTTGGGAGGAAATATGTTTTCATATCTGTAGAAGAGAAAAAGAGTGAGAATTTTGTTTCAAAAACTTGACCTGAGACAATCAAGAGGCCAGATCTATTTGTTTGATATCTCTAGATTGCCCTTGAGGAGAAATTAGAAACAGAGGTAAAGCCACCTTTCCATTTCCACTATGATGTCTATATTTCTGTGTCCTCTGAGAATTTTTGTCATTGAGGTGAATTGTCTACATATATTTTTTTCTGTCAACTGAATCAAACTCCATTCTTATGCTTCTTGGTATGAGACTTGATCTACCCTAAGCAATTGGGAAAAAATAAATCTTTATCTTATTTTCCTATTTCTCCAAAGACAGAATTAGACAGTCTGTTGTTGTTTTGTTGTTGTTGTTGTTGTCTCTTTGTTTGTTTTTTGTTTTAAAACTGAGTGGTAAGTGATTATCCATTTAGCTCATTAGCTCCATTATTAAATCCCCAAAATTCATATCCATGAGAGTGTGTTAGTTCTGAATTAAAAATATATCTACAAAGAGACACATTATAATTGACTCTCTCTATTCCAAATACATTATTACTAAAGAAAAATTTCAAACATTTATGAAATTAAGTCCAACACTGAGTTTTGAGTGACTTTCCTAATATCAATCATTCACATTTTATCCCTGCAGCTCCTCAGGATCCTCTCTTCCCCCTGTCATTGGCGAATGGTGCTTTCAGACGTCATCCTTTTCCCAATCCAGCACTTAGTACAGTGCAGCCACTGTCAGAAAAGCAGCCTGTCAAAGACTAAATCAGAAAGGATGGACCCTGCTGTTTCCTTCACATAAGAGGGAGAATCCCCTGGGGTGACTTTTAGACACAATGTTCACCTGTCATTTCTAGCTCATCTGCAGAATCCACTTGGGGTACTTTTCACATTGTCAGGTAGTCACATTTCTTTCCTTGGGCCTTTTATTTATGAAAAGAGAAACACTCCACATAAAGGCAAACCAGGACTCTTTTAAAATGAAATTCAACAAGGTACAGTTAGCAAATGAATAATCTAGTTGCACTGCTCTGCTTTTAAGCAGGCTTAAAACAAAGCAGTTTATAAGACCAAACTGGCATTACAGTATAACAGACTCACAATCTCTATTTAAGCCCTGTGTTCAACCTAAAAGGGGAAATTCCAGAAGGGCTGGCTACATTGAGCTGGTTCCAGATATCTGAAATGTTCAAGAAAGAGCATTTCAGCACTTCCCTCCACATCCTCTCACTACTTGTGAGGTGCATTAGCTTATTATCATCCAGGGAACCTCAGATCTGAGAATGCTTGCTAAAACAGGGTTTAAGGAGGGTATATCTTAGTCTGAGGAGGAAGATTTAAATTATTTTCCAGAAGTGCACTCAAAACTGCCTAGTGCAACTGAACATAATTCTTTAAGCTCATGATTGCCTAAGCTGCTAAGTGCTCACTCTAGCCCTTGGAGTTCCTTCCAGATGAGCTAAGTGCTTTCTGCATGCAAATTTCATGATTAGAGATAGGCATTTAATGGAACAATTCTGTAGCCCTATGATGCATAAAAATACAAGGAGAGGGAAATACCTTCTTACAACCAGAGACTGTTGAAAGGTTGCCAACTTCTTTATCAGAGAAACGGTTGACAGGGAATTTGTCCAAGATGTTACCTACTAGTGGTCACTTGCTGGATTGGAGAAAGCACTCTTTTTTTTTGCTAAGAGTCCCCCTTCCAGACTTCACCTGCTCAACTTAGGCCTTCTAATTAGCTGTCCTGCTTTTTGGAGCTCTCTGTTTAATCTACTCTGCATACCACTGCAAGATGAACCTTTAAAATGACCATTTCTCACTGAAATCTTCAAAAAGTTTTCTGTCAGATCTAGCCCTCCCTTTTTATTTTAATTTATTCATTCAAGAAATATTGATTGAATGCCTACTATGTGCCAAACACTCTATAAGTCAATAAATCTCTGCTGTTATGCAAATTACATTTTAAGTGGAGGACATACATAATGAAAAGACAGATCAGGGAAAACACACAAAGCATGGTAAGATAATGTGGCACTGGGATCATGCTATTTCAGATAGCCCTTACTAGAGAAAGGACCCCCTAAGGAGTTTCATACAAAATTTAATGAGGTGAGGGTGCACGTCACCCAAATATCTGGCAGAAGAGCAGGTACAGTAAGGAAATGAGTTTAGAGAGGGAGCTGGATCATATCCTGTACTGCCTGCAGTCAATAATTAGGCCTTTCTGTACAAGATACAGAGTAAAACTAGGAAGTAGGCTTTGGATTCATGAAGTTTAAACTCCATGTTTTTATCTCATCACAAGGCCTTTGTTTTTATTTTCCACTCATCTAGTTTTTCAGTCATGAATTTTATTGACCACCTACATATGCAAGACACTGATCCAGAATTGGACATACAAATATGAAGAACTCAAGTTAGCAAAGAGTATAATGTAGGTAGATGCCCTCTTAGAAGCATATACCAAATGCTATAGAAATGCTGAGAAATCTCATGCAACTTGGAGGATGGGAGGTCAGAGAAGTCTTTACACGCGTCACTGACTGAAACTGGTTTGAGACATCCATGTGTTCATGCAATTTCCCACCTTGAATGGCTTTTTCTTCTATTGACAACTATTAAACCCTATCCATACCTCATTCCCCACTCAGAGCCATGCAGCCTCCCCTGAATTAATCAGGCCTCACTGATTTTACTTTGAATCCCAGGGTCTCAGTCCTTGCCTTCTCTAATGTCTCTTGCCATGTGAGGTTTACTTTGCTGACACATTTTACATATCTTGAAGACTGACAAGGATCATGATTTAGACTTTTTCATTAAACCTGACAAGTTCTCCAACATAATGCTTACAATTAACAAAGGGAAATGAGCACCCAATGCATAAATGGTCGAGGCCCAAGGGAAGCATGTCACTTCGGGATGAGGCCTTTGGTCTCAATAGACACCATAAAAGATGTCTTAGTGAAAGAGAAAACAGCAAAGGGAAGTGACTCATCTTCCAAGAAATATTTATCTACTCTTTCACCAAAAACTTAATGAACATGTATAATCGGCAGAGTTGCATAATATCCCCCCCCCGACCCCCGCCACTTCTCTCTCTCTCACTGTTCTCATCCCAAGAGCAATAAGGATTCCTGGCCCTTTAAGTTACTCATAAGCCACTTTCTCTTTGCTCTTTTTATTTTATGTGGATGTTTTAGAATAAAACTAGCAATTGCAGTGGAAATACAGTTTCAGAGTTTGATGTAAATGAGTCAGAAAGTACTTTGCTCTCAGCTGTTGCTCACAGAGATGGCCCCTTTCTCACTGTGCCAAGGGCAATTTCCAGTGATGTCCAAGGTATGTCACAGGATCAGGTAGAGTGGTTAAAAGCAGAACCATGCAAATTATCAAGAATACAAGAAACAATAAATGTTGGTGAGGATGTGGGGAAAAGGGTATACTCATACATTCTTGGTAGGACTCCAAATTGGTGCAACCACTCTGGAAAGCAGTATGGAGATTCCTTAAAAACTAGGAATGCAACCACCAATTGACCCAGTAATCCTGCTCCTTGGTATGTACCTAAAGGACTTAAAATCAGTATATTACAGTGATACTGCCACATCAATGTTTATAGCAGCACAATTCACAATATCTAAGCTATGGAACCAAACTAGATGGCCATAAACATATTAATGAATAAAGAAACTGTGGTATATATACACAATGGAGTATTACTCAGACATCAAGAATGACTTTATGACTTTTACCAGTACATGGATGAATCTAGAGACTACTATGCTATGTGAAATAAGCCAATCCCCCCAAAAAACAAAGACAAATGTTCTCTCTGATATTTGGATGCTAACCCACCACAAGGTGGAGAGGGGATAAATAGTTCAGTGGACTAGACAAAGCAGAATGAAGAGAAGCGGGGGTGGGGGGATAGGAATAGGAAAGACAATGGAATGAATCTGACATAACTTTTCTATGTACATATGTGTATACACCATAGTGAATCTCATCATAGTGTACATTCACAAGACTGGGATCTTAATTAGAACAAGACATATTCCATGCTTGTATAAATATATGAAAATAGATTCTACTGTCATATATAACTAAAAAGGACAAATAATTAAAAAATAAAAAAAGCAGAGCAAGGCAGAATTGGGAGAGCTCAAGATACAGTTTTAGACCAGACCTGTACCCTGCACCAGGACCACACATCCTCTCATTGCTTTCTATCAGAACTTCTCCAACTCCCTAACATGGAAGAGATCCATAAGAACCATGTTGCATGTAATTTGAACTTTAAGGAAAATATTTGCATCTGAGTTTCCTGTTGGTAAAGTAGACCTAGATCATTTCATAAACATGAGCTTTATTCTCCATGTGGCATTCTGCTGCTCTTCTAAATTTCCAAATCTAAAAAGTACACAAAATTTTAAGGTAAAACACCTGCACTGAGTGCTCACAATACTATTTTAACTGTTTTAATGTCCTGATTGCTACAAGAAACAAAGGATCTAAAAATTAGAACAGAAATCTGTTTCAATCCTCTATAGAATCATCCATCTTCCCATGTTATGGCTGACCAATAAATAAAGGTTTAATTAGAATGTTAGGTCTGTTGCTTGATCAAATTGAATTATGTTTCATTCAAAGCTTCCAGCAGGACTTCAAGACTCCTTCTACATTGGAGCAGCTAAATCTCCAGCAAGCACATTATTTTCTGCTATTTACCCTGGACTTCAGTCAAACCTATCCATTGTCCCTGTGTAGAACATACAGTGAACACCAATATGATTTATATGCTCTTTTGCTATGGCTGGTGTTGCCTAAAGCCCATTTCAATGAGCTTCATAAATGTCTTTTTTATATCCTCCACTAAACATATGCCTATAAAGTTTAAGTAAGCAATGGGCATTTGAAAATACAGACTACATTGGCAAATATCTCTCCCACTTTTGAACTAGTCTTCTAGTGACAAGGCAAAAACCACAATTCTATCTGACTGTTCATCGCCAGCCTCTGAGTTCAGATGCCTCTATACAAGCAGTTGTTATGAGACACATTTACTTCCCTTTAGCACCTGAACAATGAGAGCAAAGCACAAAGAGGACTTCAGGGATTTTGAAAAATAAAAAAAGGAAAAGAAAAGAGCTGTTGTACTTCTTGTTCTCCATGATTGATTTGAGTAAAAATACAGACAGTGCTTCCTTCATAGCTAGCTGTATACATGGTACACAGGAGACAGACGAACACCATCTCTCAAAGGGGCCCAAACACTGTGGGCCCATTGCTCCAGTTTATGAACAGCTAACCCTCCCTTTCCGTTGGGAAGGTAAGCATGGGATATTATATGAGGGGCTCTCTTTTGGATCACTCTGACAAAAAAAAAAAAAAAAAAAAGTTAATCTGGAGCAAATCACAAATCATCCCTGGAATTCAATACCTAGATGAGCCCTCTGAAAGTGTGATGCAAGATAATAAGCAAGAGCAATGCTCACTCTGGTGAACAACTCTGTGATCTGCTCTGCAGATTCCAGGTTGAACTGCTGGCAGTTCATTGGCCTGCAAAGACAGTCTACCAGAGTAAAAAACTCAGGTACACACTCATGAAAAGCCAGCATTAAAGTCCTCCAGTGACTCCAATGACAGAACTTGTTTTCTACTTAGTAAACTCACAGCACTAGACAAATTTCCTGTAAGATTTAGATAAAGAATTGCTAATTTAAAAAAAAATTTCTGTCCATTGACTTTGCTTATTTTTTTTTCCTTATGGAAAGATTAAGTTAACAAAAGCATCATTTTACACAAAAAGAAAATATCAATTTTTTTTCTTAAAACCATATGCACATACACTGTGTATATGTGTATTTCTGTGAATATGTGAATATATACATGCACTTGGGTATATATGCATGTGTGGACACATATTTTCATATTTATTTTTTCATTCAGAAGATTTCTAGCTATCTATGTCTGATCTTCTTTCAACTTGGCTCATTGTAAATAAACAATAAACCTGGCAGGTAATGGTGACTAATTTTCACCTGTGATGAGACTAATCTATTTATACTTTAACACAGTCATTTTTATTTTTTAAAACCAAATAAACTAAAATGAATGATCCTCTTCTCTGATCAAGAATATTGGCTGCATAAACCAAAAACATAGAAAGACACAGAAAAAATACAGATGCAATATTCTCAAAATATAAAAAATGACAAGCTATTTAAATAATTGTCTTATATTCAAATAATATGGGAACTGTATGGTTTTTTTTGTTTGTTTGTTTACAGCATGCTGAATCATATGCTATTACTGTAGTTAAAAAAATGGATTGATTCCTAGCCACCAGTCCCTGACCCACTTTAGTAGATCCTTCTTCTGCAAAACGGCCCCTTGGTGACTCTGACAATGAAAACTAATATCCAGAGATAAGGGATTGAAAATGTACCATATGTCAGAACATGTGTACAGCAGAGCCTGCCTTGGATTGAATGCTTTCAACGTGGGGGTGTTTCTTCAGTTTAAATGTGTCATTTCATCCACACCTTAAGCCCTCAGCAAAGCTTTTTGTCCTTTGTGTTTTATGAGAGGGGCCCTTGAAATGCAGATGTTTTCTAAAACAAATTACATACCAAGATTCAAATAATTCACAAGTGAGAGTTCGTGCATTTCTCAATGATTCCTTAATACCATTTTCCACATTTAAAATTTTTATATTAAGCAAAACAATATATGTGCACAATTTACATAATCAATTAATATTACATGTTATTTAAAAACAGTTTTTCTTGATCTATCCATTCTACCCTAATTCTTGCTTTCCAAAGGCAAACATTTTCAGTATTTTCTCCTGAAATTTACTTTCTATCTCTGGATAACATCTTTATTGCCTTTTTCCTCCCTACTTTTTTCTTTTCTTATCTTTCTTTCTTTTTTTCTTTCCTTCTTTCTTTCCTTCCTTCCTTCTTTCTCTCTCCTTCCTCCCTCCCTCCCTCCCTCCCTCCCTCCCTCCCTTCCTTCCTTCCTTCCTTCCTTCTTTCCTTCTTTCCTTCCTTCCTTCTTTTCTTTCTCTCTTTTATATTTTAGGCATTACTTCTCCATTACCTACAGTGAAAGATAAGGATTCTACCTTCTTTATATATCTACCTGTTCTGCTTTGGATATGAAGTGTCCCCCCAAAGCTCCCGTGTTAATGTAGATGGTTAAATAGTTAGATTATGAAAGCTGTAATTTCATCAGTGAATTCATCTATCCAATGGATTAATAATTTGAATGGGTTACTGTGTAGTAGCTTTAGGCAGGTAGGGCATGGCTGGAGAAAGTGTGTTACCAGGGTCATGACTTGGGGATTAGGTAGTTTGTCCCTGGTTCCTCATTCTCTTTCTGTTTCCTGGCTACCTTGAGCTGAACAATTTTCTATGCCATGATCTTTGGCCATGATCATGCTTCATCTTAGGCCCAGAGAAACGGAGTTGACTGAAACCTCTGAAACCATGAGCCCAAATAAACTTTTTCTCCTCCAGGTTGTTCTTGTTAGGTATGTTGTTCACAATGACAAAATCATAGAAGAAACATCCACATACCACCTGTTCATTATGTATGTCACAAATTTTAGTTAAACTAATATCCACAGTTAGTATCTTTCTCATTTTATCTTTTTGTTTTGTCTAGTCAATAATTATCTTGTTGTTACATTTGGTTTTCTATCTATCTCTCATCAATATTTCCACAAGAGTGTAAAATGTTTTTAACTAGCCTAATACAGGGATAGGAATGTTTTTTCCATAGAGAACCAATGAATAAATACACTCATGCCTCAGTATCCATGGGAGATTGGTGCTAGGACCCCTAAGGGTTCCAAAATCTACAGATTTTCAAGTTCTTTATATAAACTGGTGTATTATTTGCATATAACCTACACAATCCTATCATATACTGAAATCATCTCTAGACTTAATGCAATGCAAATGTTAATAAATTTTATTTTTTTTTATTTAGGCTTATATGTTAACAGTGTAAATTGATTCATTGTACATAGATAGAGGATAACATATCAATTCTCTAGTTGTAAGTTGTATAGAATCACAACATACATGCAGTCATATATAAAGTTAGGGTTATTATGACCATCATATTCCACCACCCTTGCTATCCCCATGCCCCCTCCCCCCTTATACCCCTGTGAACAGAGATCCACCATTGTTCCCATGTCCTTCCCCATATTATGGATCAGCATCCACTTATCAACGAGTACATTTGGCATTTGGTTTTCTGAGATTGGCTTACTTCACTTTGCATGATATTTTCCAACTCCATCCATTTACCTGAAAAAGCCATAATTTTATTCTCTCTTATTGCTGAGTAATATTCCATTGTGTATATATACCATAGTTTCTTTATCCAGTCATCTATCGAAGGGCATCTAGGTTGGTTCCACAGTTTAGCTATTGTGAATTGAGCTGCTATAAACATTGAAGTGGCTGCAGCACTGTAGTATGCTGTTTTTAAGTCTTTGGGGTATAGACCTAGGAGTGGGATAGCAGGCTCAAATGGTTGTTCCATTCCAAGTTTTCTAAGGAATCTCCATACTGCTTTCCAGATTGGTTGTACCAATTTGCAGTTCCACCAGAAATGTATGAGCGTGCCTTTTTCCCCACAACCTCACCAACACTTATTGTTGTTTGTATTCTTGATAATTGCCATTCTGACTGGCGTGAGATGAAATCTTAGGGTAGTTTTGATTTGCATTTCTCTGATTGCTAGAGATATTGAACATTTTTTCATATGTCTGTTGATGGATTGTATATCTTCCTCTGTGAAGTTTGTGTTCAGCTCTTTGGCCCATTTATTGATTGGGTTGTTAGTTTGTATGGTGTTAAGTTTTATGAGTTCTTTATATATCCTGGAGATTAGTGCTCTATCAGATGTGTGTGTGGCAAAGATTTGTTCCCAGAATGTTGGCTCTCTGTTCACTTCATTGATTATTTCTTTTGCTGAGAAGGAGCTTTTTAATTTGAATCCATCCCATTTGTTGATTCTTGATTTTACTTCTTGTGCTATAGGAGCCTTGTTAAGGAAGTATGGTCCTAATCTGACATGATGAAGATTTGGGCCTATTTTTTCTTTTATTAGGCGTTGGGTCTCTGGTCTGATTCCCAGGTCTTTGATCCACTTTGAGTTGAATTTTGTGCATGGTGAGAGATAGGGGTTTAGTTTCATTTTGGTGCATATGGATTTCCAGTTTTCCCGGCACCATTTATTAAAGAGGCTGTCTTTTCTCCAGTGTACGTGTTTGGCTCCTTTATCAAGTATAAGGTAACTGTATGTAAGTGGGTTTGTCTCTGTGTCTTCTATTCTATACCATTGGTCTACATGTCTATTTTGATGCCAGTACCATGCCGTTTTTGTTACTATAGCTTTGTAGTATAACCTGAAGTCAGGTATTGTGATGCCTTCTGCTTCACTCTTCTTGCTAAGGATTGCTTTAGCTATTCTGGGTCTCTTATTCTTCCAAACGAATTTCATGATTGCCTTTTCTATTTCTATAAGGAATGACGTTGGGATTTTAATTGGGATTGCGTTGAATCTATATAGCGCTTTGGGAAGTATGGCCATTTGGACAATATTGATTCTGCCTATCCAGGTGCATGGGAGATTATTCCATCTTCTAAGGTCTTCTTCAATTTTTTTCTTCAGAGTCTTGTAGTTTGCATTGTAGAGGTCTTTCACCTCTTTTGTTAAATTAATTCCCAAGTATTTTTTTTTTTGAGGCTATTGTAAATGGGATAGTTTTCCTAATTTCTCTTTCAGAGTGTTTATCACTGATGCATAGAAATGCAATTGATTTGTGGGTGCTGATTTTATATCCTGCTACTTTGCTGAATTCATTTATTCATTCTAAAAGTTTTCTGGTCGAATTTTTTGGATGCTCTAAGTATAGAATCATGTCGTCCGCAAATAATGCAGTTTGTTTCTAGTTTGAGTTCTTCTTTTCCAATTCATATCCCTTTAATTTCTTTCATCTGTCTAATTGCTCTGGCTAGTGTTTCAAGGACTATGTTGAATAGCAGTGGTGAGAGATGGCATCCCTGTCTAGTTCCTGTTTTCAGAGGGAATGAGTCCAATTTTTCTCCATTTAGGATGATGTTGGCCTTGGGTTTAGCATAGATAGCTTTTACAAAGTTGAGGTATGTTCCTTCTATCCCAAGTTTTTCTAGTGTTTTGAGCATAAAAGGGTGTTGTATTTTGTCAAATGCCTTCTCTGCATCAATTGATAAAATCATATGATTCTTATCTTTAAGTCTATTGATGTAATGTA